>JAHZNI010002575.1:0-17229 GCA_027744415.1 Seira ritae
AGAAAAGGCAAATACATGAGAATCAACTCTGATTCTAATAAAAAAGGAAGGTCTTGGAGTTCGACTCCGGAGCAATGATGATGATGATAAACGATGGTGACAAGACAAGGTATATCAAGGTATCTTTAGGTATATTTTTTTATTTTTTGTACCTTCCACTACCTGTCCGTGTCGTCGTCACCCTGTCAGTCACTCGTCATTCGAAGGAGTCAAATTTTCAGCATGATGCAGCTCTTAGCAGGGAGCCCTATAATTGTTGGTTGCAGAGCAAATACTAAAATTGTCTTTCTCTAATGCAATGTAAACGTATCAAGTTGAAAACTGCATGTCTTTATGTGAAGAGTTGTGACGCGGGTACACCCTATAAAGAACTTTTCAAGAACTTTTGGGATCACAGTTTTTATTTAGTATTCCACGACAAAACAATTTGCACTTTATTATTTGCCTAGTTTATGCAAATTCGCTTCTATTTGGACCAATTAGAAATTTTATGATGCGCCCATCGGGAGACATGAGAGAGTTAATTGTATTTTTTTGCATTTTAATTACACGCTTTAAAGAGTGGAAAATGCATGGTTGAAATGAGGAAAAATCATGCTGGTAGCTATACATTCGACTTTTATGCTGGCAAAAACATTCATTCTAAACAAATGCTGCAAAGTGTTTGTATTGACATCACGATTGGCTGATGTCTTTACTAGTGTGGGTTTATTTTATTGGGTTGATCGTGAAATACTTGAAATGTAAACGGAATTTTAGGCTAGGTTATCGAATGCCAATGATGATGAATATCCGTGCGAATATATTAAACTTCCCACAACAAAACGCTTACCGGATATGGCAAAAATGGACGGGTCTGGAATTCATTTTGTTACTGGCACAGTTCCATAATTTAAGTCAATTTTGGTAAAATCACGAGTTTGAGAACATCCTACTTTATCCTTTTTGGGGAATAAGAGCAACTACCTATTCGAAACTGTCAAATGACTCACCGCAGTCTGGTGACTCACGACTCGTTATTGTGCATCCTGGAACGATTCAAAGCACAGGTTTCATACTTTGCATGAATTACTGACTGGAAAAGTAAAGAATTACATACACATATGTTACCGGAAGTAAGCTTTTACTAAGTCAAGTTCTGTTGCAGCTTTGTTGGGCTTTGTTGTTCGAATTGGTTTTGAGGGACTCAAGGAATTATCACAATACGAAGATGAACTGCTTCTTTGACATTCGAATGCTGGACATCTAATGATTACCCGCCATGATCGGTGGGCGTACTGCTTATTGGATTAGAAGAAACCACATTTTTATCAATAAAAAATATTATTCATCCAAAAATCCCTAATCCAATTCAGAAATTTCTTAAAGGACAATGTCTCATCACATCACCGCTATCTACGCTTGTCATTCATCTTTGCTCAAAAATGTAGAAAGACTTCGAAATAAATTATTCATCTAAACGCGAAAACATTTTCCTTATTTATGTTCATAGCTGTAGTACATAAGTAATTTTTATGCACAAAAAACGACTTTATATTTTTACGATAAAAATGAATCTCAAACTGGGCGTTGACGAACGAAGATGATTTGATATTATAGATAGTCGTTCGCAGCTGCGTTCACGACACGCGGCCTGTGAGTCGGGACCTTATTGATGACCTACCTATCAGAAACAAGTAACCTATACATTTACTATACATTTGAACAAAATAATGCACGGAATAGCTAAAATTAAAGAATATGGAACACATTTTGGAAACTACACGATTCGTTCTTTAAGATTTCGTTAAAAAGGAAGATCTTGATCAATTTGATCGTACGTAATTAATGAAAAAATCGTGTTTCATCTTGAAAGCTATGGCACTGGCTTACTTGATCCAGTTTACCTAGACCGAGCAAGTTTTTCTTAACATAAGTTATTAATTTATTTTTTTGTCAGACAAATTACATGATGTTCCATGTTTTGGAGAATGTTTTCCAAAGTCTTGTAAGTAAAAATTATTGTTTTTGCTGAGTAATTAGAAAAACTGCGGAAGCCTTTATTTTCTATTGGTCAATTAAAGCTGATCGATGCCAAGATTCTAAAAATGGCTAGCAAAACTAAAGCTATACGAATATGGACACCCGAAAGCTACTATAATCTGGTGCAAACAGATAGACTCTTATTCAGTAGTTATTATTGCTTAGTATTCTCTTTGTTTCTACTTTCCGCATTTATTTTTGGGACAGCAATGAATTCCCATATTCATCAGCATAATAGGCATTTAATATATTATCTCAAATGAAATGGGCTTGGGTTTCCTATACGGTTCATATTATCGTTTTGTATAGGATAGCACGCTGCAATCAAGTGATCATATTCGTAATTATTATAACCGCATAAATATAACTTAAAAACATTAAACTTTCTTTTCCCTCTTGTCCTAGGCCTAAATTATGCATATTGTATTTCTCATTTTGGGCATACCTACATGCGTAAGCGCCTACTCATCTAGAGCTCACGCATTTTGACAATTTTGACATTGAAAATGGAATAAAGAAAGGCGATGGCTATTTTGCCGATGGCATGCATCATGCATCTCATTTCAATTCAACTTCAACTTGAGTTTTCCTCTATATTTACGGACCTGTTCAGTCGAGTTACGTTTATGTCGTAAGGCGCGTGTCTGCTCGCAAAAGATAAGTCTACTCAATATGAATTACTCAATATGAATATGAATACTCATAATGACAAGGTCACATTCCTGCGACAATAGTTACCTGTGCTGGACACTTGTCGTTTGTCTCCTCTTTACTCTTATATGAGCTTGTGCTCTCAAGTTCCTTTTTCTTTCTATGAGGTCCACTAATGGAATTACTGGTGAATGAGATGAGCTCTCGTCTTACATCTAATAAACTTCGTAATTTATTACCATTTCATTATCTTGTATTTTTGTGATGAAAGGTGGGACAAAAACAGACAAAAGCCGAAGTCAAGTTTGCAATTTCAAACGTTGACTCAAAAATATTAAGCAAATATAATGAAATGCATCACCACCTAAACATTTTGATCATTCATGGTACACATGTCCTAGCCCTGGTAAGAATTGAATACTGATATTGGTATGTTCCTGGACAGCGTAATTTCCATGCTTTTTTATGCTCAAAGAACTTGTTAAGTAGGCAATCCTGTCTCCGCCAAACGTTCCAGAAAGTAGTTTATGGGCGGTTCTTATTGAACTTGATCAGAGATCAGCGAAATAATAAGAGAATTATTAAATTATCAATAAAAAGCTGGAATCGATTATTGCAATGGGGAATGTTAAACAGTCTGTCCTGCTGCTCTTCTTGGTGTAATCTTCCACACTTTCCTTGTTAGATGATCCCATAATTTTTGCTTTATTTTTTTCATAGCTCTGTTCTAGCTCTTGAGTATTTTTTATCGCAGTGTACTTCAAGCAGATCTTTATTACATGGGAAGAACAACCCATTATTATAGGGTTTTTAACAAGTTATCACTTCTAAATAACGCGGCATGAGTCTAGAACAAAATCCAATTTTACATGTAAATTGGAGAACATTTTTCTATCAATGGCTCCGTTCTTCTATTTAAACCGGATCAATAACCATGAGCAATTCCGTCTACGAGAGAGATAACTAATAACCATAATAATAATGATCATGACTATGACCAGATGTGATGTGCGTTGTCTGAAGAATATTATGGAGAGAATTTAAATTCAATTGTTTTTCTACATGGCCCTTTGCAACCTAGCGGTATCAAATTATAGGAAAACCATTCAAATTTTAATATATATTTTTTTATTGATTTACTCATAAAATTGTAAATTGTTACTTTAACCTCTCGCACTACTATACGAGCCGGTTATTGTTATGTTATGAGATGATGTGACGAGGAGGCTTAATATCGTCGGTAAAAAAACTATTCTCCTTTTAATTTATCTAGTTTGCATTATTTCAGTTTAGCAATTAAATGTAAACGAGTAAAAAATGGACACTTGAGACAAATGAGAATGTAAATCATTTTTCGAGGTGAGCTGGATATCACGAATCACGACGATGGACGATCACAATGAAATTGCTGTACTGAGCAGTGCTCCGTATACCGTCACCGTCATAGTCATATTTATCATGAATGACGAAAAAAGTAAAATATTTGTACAGAGTACTTAGTGATTGATCAATGACATTCTCATAGATCGTGAGGAGCTTGGAAAAATCAATTCCTTGAAACAATATAATACAATGGATGGACTAAACCAAATATTTCTGGAAAAACAGTTATTCTTGTAATTATGCTCAATTTTCGATTCGCAGAGTAAATAAGTAGGTTCATTGCGGTAGTTTTATTGTTTGGGTCAAAATGGATGCTTGGACGTTTGACAATCTTGTTGTTGTCTTAGTCGTGGGACGATTGAGTCCATGATAGCCCCTAATGGACAAAAATTACAATGTGAAGCGAGACCCAAAGGCTGTACAAATAAATAGATCAGCATAATAATTCTCGTCAAGCAGGACTCGATTAAACTTATTGCCAACTTCCGCTCACGTACATAATAGCAGCTGGATGAGCCGAGTTCGAGTCGTAAAAAACTTGAAAATGAAGACTGCACCCAACCTCTCTTCTGCATCATGATTTTGGACATGATAATTGCAACCGTGGTGTCTTTTGATTACTGAGTAGGGCGAAAAAATGCGAGAGTAATAAATTTGGGAACATTTATCAACACTATTGACTCGATCATGGGGTGGTTCTTCTGTGATTCTGGTTCTGTTTTAAGTAGAAGTTTGGGGTAGCAGATATTTACAAGGTCATAATAAGTAATATCGCATCTTAGCTGGTGCTTTTGTTGATTATGATTACGGCAGGATTGGTTTTGATCTCGATCGTTGGTATATCATATAGACTATCGACACATAGTCATTATCATTATCACCATAACTGGATCGTTGCACAGATATGAGATCAACATCAGCATCGACAAAAGGTCCCTACCCTAGTTCTATAGTTCTCCTGTTGTTTGTCCAGCAAATTATATACGAGCCAGCAACTTTTGTTGGAACTACTCAATACTCAGCCCACGGGATTCTATAATTTCTTCATTCTCTCATCCCTTCTCTATTAAATCATAAAATCATGGATAGACGGAAATGTTCTTAGCGTGTACCACCTACTTATTAAGAAATTACAAATTGTTTCATTCCATCATGGTCTCTTATTGCTTTGCGGTGAATTCTCAGAAAATCGATTGACTGAGATTCTGATTCCTTTCATAATTAAATCAATCTAAATGTCAATGTCACCCACGGACCCTCATATATAGGTATAATTGAGTCTAATTTAATTTAGTTATATCTTAATTTTTACCAAACCTTCCAAAGAAATTCCATTGTGTTTGGAAAATGGAAACTCTGAATTGATATTTGGCCATGGAATACTATGCTGTATCTTTGTATATTGGATTATGGTTATTTTAACAACTATCCATCTGTGCGCTGTACGTCATGGAATTGGAAATGAGAAATGATGACGATGTGTTGCATGGAAGGTCATAAAATTATTAAGCTTCTTGTTTCAATTTTGTAGCCTTGTTTTTGATCGGTATTCTTAATGAATTTTTTAGAATCCTTCAGGTAGGTAAATGAGGTAGAGAAAAGGCAGCACTAAAAATTAGCCGTAGACTCTGGTCCCATGGATCATGAATCATGAATGATAATGATGATGTTGATACGTTGGATAGAAAACAATGTTGGATAGAAATACATAATATCAATACACATTCGTCATGGTATGGCAGGGCATGGAATAAGTTTAGCTTCTTGGTAGCAATTCTAAAGCAAAGAGACTTGAATAAATACACTTCACTTGAGCAGGGCGTCAGCTCTTTTTTGTTGTGGACATTTATACGCCTCACTTTTTCGATCATTATCATGTACATACATTTACATTTCATTAAGGAGGAAAAATTATAGTTCAAGTTTAGATCATGCACACATTGCCTGTTTGAAAGAAGTGCACCAGTGAACGAAATATGAGCAACGAGATTTTCAATATCAATAGATCTTGCTCACCAAAAACACAAACTTGGCATTTACTTTATTATATTTACGATTTCTCGAATGCCTTCTAGCACGTTGACAAAGTTGATGGTAAAAATGCATGTAATTTTTCTCCCGATGCATTTTGCATTGAATATTAAGAGGCTCGTTAAAATAATAGATTCTAAATTTTCTTCATATTTTTTCTGTTTCCCCCTCTTTTGTTCTCCGCCCATAACTTATATAACGAGCAGGTTGTAGGTTGTCCTGAACTAAATTCAATCAACTCAATTGAAAATGCGAACTTTTCGGTATCAGTTTTTTCCGATCTCTCTCTAATTGCATCCTATAATTTTATTTTTTGCCGATAATCTGGAATCTTGACTGAGGGAATTGTACCATAGAAAAATCTCCCCTTTTCTGTGTATATGGTGTGGTAGTCGATTGCTCTTGACTTGACGATGAATACTCAGCAAATTGATTCCATATTTGTCTTCTTAACCTGTCAACCTGCAAACAACATCACTACAAACATCATTCTTGTTATAATATAATCAGTGTCAATTAAACAATTCATCTTGAGCTTTTTTCTTCAAATATTGGTGAATGCTTAAGTCAAGGGGGTGCGTTTATTCCATTACAGCGATTGCATGATTTCGATGATGTAGCCATGCATCCTCTACAATCCAATTCACTGATCTAAATTTTCCAAACAGATTGAAGTAAATAGGTTGTTATATATGTCTTCTTGTCGTTTACATTTTTCTAGTGCTGCATTACATGATCAATGATAGGCCCTTAAGCAACAGGTTTTCGTAGGGATATTGTATCAGCAGGGGTGAGATGACATGATCTATACATCCTGTAAGAACAATAAATAATATGGAGCTTTAATTCAGAAAACGTTTGAAAGTCCTGTCGTGTGCCCTGTGTTTGGTTATGACAATCTACACCGTAAACAGTTTTTTCCCTAATGTGGGGTATTAGGAGCATATTAAAAGGATATTTTATGGTGATAATTATTGGCTGTCTGAATGCATATGCTCTACTTGATCGGGATAATTTATATGTTCAACTGCGCACCCTATACCTAATTTTTTCTTCGAAAACTTTAATTATGATATTACCTCTGTAGATGTTAGGGGCATCATAAAAATCATTATAAATGTGAAAGTAGGCATTATTCAATTATGAATATGATTGAATGAGCGTCATTCGCTCAAAACCCTTAAGACTTTCTGAATATCTTATCACTGAAGTCTTGATATAATTGTGCTAAAGAGATTTTCAATTCAGGTGGCTGGCAGTGCTAAGTATCCAAAGTATCCATTAGAATTTGATAATATGAAGACTGTATCAGTAATAAATGATGTGGAGATGTGATTATGACAATGACTTGATGACGGTGTGTTTTGATAGATACACGATGTCATTTAAGAGCGATATACTAGGTTTGAATTTTGTGAATTGTGATGCACAAAGGATGCATAATGCATATACCTAATTACTTAACCGTGCTATTATATTGTATAATATCCCATCTCATTGAACTTTAGAATTGGTTCATGGCTTCACAATAAAAGCAAGTCAGTCATTGAGCTTAGATGGATTAGTAGGATTTTTGTTGCGGTGATTGTGGGAAATCATAGATATTTTAGTTAACTGATTATAATATTTTATCGGTTTCCTTTTCCATTCTGCAGTCGTCATTATAACAATTGCTAGCTAGTCATTGACTGGAGTAGATGTTGAGGCCATTCTGTTATCTACAGACTACAACTAAAGGTATTATATAAGCTGAAATGTAAAAGTTTATTTTTTCTTGCAATCTGACACCAAAAAAATATGGAGGAAGGCAGAAGGAATCAGAATACAGACCACACCTAGTTTTTTGGCGAGTGTACGTTTAATCATGTTATGAAGATAAGTCTCCGCACAAATCAATGCATTTTTTTCTTTCATTGTATCCTATACAATCAATTCGAGACGAATCAAATTGCTACAAATTACAATAGGATTCCATTTTTTGAAGGTCTTCATTTTTTATACTTGCCTAAATACTTTCGATTGTCAAATCGTAGAAGTGGTGCTTAGTAGGGACTATCACTCAATTGAGAAAAAGGAAAGAAGATTTAATCCCGACAGCGAATAGGATCTATTGTCAATCTAGATTGATTTAATTATAAATAACTATTTTTTGTCCTTAGAAGGAATACGTAGGTGGGGTGGGGTTCAATTTAGGCATCATGCATTTTACATGGAAATAAAGAATTCGTAAATGAAAGAAATAATGATAAGCGTTATCATTTATAGGAATCAGGATGTTTTACGCTGCTTGACTGGAAGTGTGAAGCATAAAAAGGGATTCTTTTTTAGCTGTTGGTTTGGTTTATGTATCAGCTTACGAATTACGTATTGCAATGTGCGTAATGCCTTGCCACGGGTAGTGATAAAAGTTCATCAATTTGATTTTTTGTAAATATACATCATTTCACTCACGTTCACATACATTTACGTCATTATAATTTAGGTATTTTCGGCCAAGATGGATGGATCTTTTAATCATTTCGGGTAGAGCGTAGTTCAGCAAGGTATGTTATTTGTGGAGGAAATCGGCACGTGCAAAATGCACTTGAACCTGTAATCTGTGATGTGATTACGATGGATATGGGCCGTCACTTAAAATTAGACTAAAGACCTGCATTGCACTCATTCTATTAGGATGCATATTAGCATGAAATTATAGGCCTCTGAGAACCCTTTGAATAAACATAAGAGGCAATAAATAGTTTGGCTTAAGCCAATTATTATTTTTATTGATATTGATTGCAATGTATCTGCTCTATATGTTTAAAATCGTATGACAATTGACCATGATATGTATACGCTTGAAGTTTTTGTCCGGTTTGATCTTGACAATGAAATACTAATTTATGAAGGTATGTATTGAAACTGTATATTGCTGTCAATGTTTACGACTTTTACGAACGACTGCAGAGGACAAAAGTGAAAAATACATAATAAATGAATTGACGTTTACTTGAGATAGTAATCTGCTTTGGTTTGTATTTGTTCCTTGCTCAGATTACTATTATAATTGACGCAGCTCTTAATTGCTTTTGAAAAGCATTTGAAAGTCCACATCCTTGACTTTGGGGATGTGGACGATAAAATTAATTTATCGACATAAAACATTTATCAAATACAATCTAAGATATCAGTTTCGTGAAAAATGTATGATCTTTGTTTTCTACCGGGGGGGGGGAGGGGGGGGGGGCATACGACACCTTCCATCACACGGCATCTGGAAGCATTGAATGAAGCATAAGGCAGTTCTGTAAAATATAACTGTTTTAATATGTATGTACAATGGTATTTGGAACTGGTTAATGTTGTCAAATTGTCATCGTATTCCTCAAACTCAAACACGCTACTTCAAGGTTTGAACACTTATCTACTCACACTTCGAGCTTTGAATGAACTCTTTATGTTTGTTTATGCTTGTGCTCTGATAATGACCTTAGTCTTTGCGAAGGTTAAAAGTTAAAAGGTAGGTATTTATTTTATAAAACTTCATAGTTTGTAAGCCCATTTACAAGGAATTCCCCGTAATGGACATTGTCTGGTAAAGTGAAAAGTGAATACCTAATGTCAAAGGCAGGTTTCTAAGTAAAGTTACGCAATCAAATCCAGTGGGTCTGTCTGCGCACGGTTCGCTTCCCAGACTTCCAAGGCCAACTATTTTTTCTTTACATTTCACAGGCTCCGTCACAGGCTTTTAAAACATGCATTTTACTGAGTGAGGGATTTCATTTTCATATAGTACTCAAATTTTCACATTATGTAATTGGCCTCTAATACCATGTATGGTATTGGTATTATATTTACTTAAGTAATATAATATCTAATTGTAATACGGAGTAATATGAATCTCGTACCCAGTTTCATACTAAATCATAATAACCTCACGCACGTATGCAATAAATCTGCGATAAATCTCTAGAGAAGGGTGAGTTTAGTGCGGCTTTAGATTTCGCTTGAGTAAGTGCGGCAATTAACGAATCTATTGTGGTGGTTTAGTCATTTTTGTTTGCGAGTAAATAATTTAAAATGGATCACAGTGAACTGGGAGAGGATTTTAATGGCTTCCGATTCAAATTTTTGGAGCCACCAGAATACGAGGCGGTTTTAACAATGATAGAAAAATACTTGCTCCCATCACTTTCTCACGTGGGATATGATCCAAAATATCCGGGCGACTGGCTTGAGTTCTTTTCAAAGATGATGAGACGTGGCACCAATCTGTCCTACATTGCCGTGCACATTGAGTCTGGCGAGGTTGGCTAATAATACTTTTTAGAATAAACAATCAATTTATGTATAATTCTGAGACTGACTGATTTATTGAATTCGTAATTGAAAAGGTTGCCTCCTGTCGCATGGTCGACCTTGTTGAAAAGGGAGTTTCTTCAGACTTGAACGTTTCTCTTCCCCCGTATTTCAAGCAAAAGTCAAATATTGATGTTTTCAAGCTCTGTGGTGACATCTGCAAGGACATTAACATGTTTGAAAAGTTTGGAATCACAAGGTACGCGGATATGTTTGGTTTATGCACGGAAGTAAAGTATCGCCAACGAGGCTTGGCTGGAGAAATGTACCGAAGGGGCTTGAACTACTTGCAAAAGAGGGGATTTGAAATTGTTAAATGCAGTTTCATCAGCCCATTCACCAGAAGTGCTGGGCACAAGAATGGTTATGTCGAAATGGCTCGAAGATATTTCCATGATTGTAAGGATGAGGAAGGGAACATTCTCAACTCCAATTCGGATCCTACTGACTTCATTGATTTTGGCTACTTTGACCTGAGAAATAGGCAAATTAAATAAGCCTAAAATCAAAGTCTTCTAGTATTAGTAATCCATGATTTTTGTGATATAGCGTTTCATGTTCTACAACATGTTTGCTTGATTAATGTATGTGTTTAAAGATGAAGAATTATGAAATGCAAGTGAATAAAACGATTTTTTTATTTGCTAAAATATATTACAGTATTACAGACAAAAGAACATATACGAACAAACCGACCATGTGCGACATTCATTTACGACAACTTGGTGAAAGTTAATTCTATATATTTACTCTATTGTCACTGTCGATGGAAATTTATAAATTACGCATGAACCAGGAAAATTCTACACAAACGAGGTATTTATACATATTACGAATGTTATCGATGATCTTACTTGTAATGATGATGGCAAACCTGATAGACCTATGATTGGGCGCTATAGATGTAACGAGGAGCATTAGCGAGAGAATTTTTAAAACATAAGCATCTTATTAAGTCGCAAATACTTCATTCCTTACATTCACGCAGAAAAAGGGTCACTAACTAACGTAGTTCATTAATAAAATGCAATTAAAAATAAATAATATCCGTATGCTTATATCACTCGATTTTATTCTTTCCTAACTTATCGCCAGTGGATAAAAGCAAGCATTCCGCCTCTGCATCAAGAGGTGATTGTCTTACTTTGATGCATACAAACATTTAATATTCTAGATTAATTTTCTAGTTCAGATGTGCATAATCTGACTATGATGCGAAATCACTTTAGTATCTCACAATCTGAATGTCACTGATCAGTGATTGTCAAGAATAGGTACATGTATTATGTACATACCTACGTCCACTCATGACAACATTAGCGTTATTTTAATGGAGCAAATCGATAGAAAGATAAAAGGGATAAGAGTTTACATCAATGCACTGATCGAAAAATAAGGCATGTAATCGATTAAATATGCAAGCAATCTCGTAAACATTTTGTCGCCTCAGTGGCGAAGAGAGCGCATCTATCATGTGAAAGTGCAATGACATTCTTCCCTGTCGCCATTATCAGTTATGCAAAATTGAGCAACCAGGTGATCCCATTCCAACTAAAGAACTTCTCTCGTGACTTTACAAAAATTCCTTCAAAAAGTCTAAAATCGTTTCTCTCTCTCTTCACATACGTATTTATGGGATATTTGCTGATTCCCTTAGATAAGATTCCTTTGTAATTTCACTCGGGAATGTGACATGTGGAATGGGAATGTGGTGGCCTGTTGAAGACATATGTCATTTAAGATTCTTAATCAAAAGTAAAACTTGATTCATATGATATATGCTTGCAAATGTAAACTGCAATTTTCCTTTTCTAGCGTGACAAATACATACATATCAAACTAGGATTGCTAAATATTGCATCGCAGACTTTGAATCTGTCCCGTCTCAGTCGGTGCCCACATCACACTTACGATTAAACGCAAGTTACCTAAATAATTTTTTTCTTGTTCATGCGCCAGCAAAAAAGGAAGAGATATGAATACCGCAAATGATGTCGCAAATAAAGTTCAACGCTTATCTTTTTGTGTCTAGTTCATTGCGAAAATTGCTGTGCCAATTGTTTTTTCCCTTTACATTATTGTAATGCAACAATTGCAGTGCAAACGATGAATGCACTTCGCAATACCTAGATGCGACAAGCCTGTGATTAGTATTTAGGGATGTAATGGGAGTCTATCAGAGTAGATTTGATGACATAGAATTCAGTTGACAGTTTTCTATTCCCAAGAGGTCTTGTCTTTGCCAAGTACGGAAGAAACATTAAAACTCCTGTTTCTTTGCAACTTTTAGCCTATTTTTTGTACTAATGATATGAATATGAATGGCCCAAGCTGTAATTTGTTTTGATATTATGTCATCATGAAAGCGGGATCCCTAATTAGGAATTCAAATTGTACCGGAATGCCTGCGGCAAATTCATTTCATTTTTCCTTGTCATCATGCGGTACAAAGTAATAAAAAACGTCAATGAAGTTGCATTCATTTTGATGATGTAGTTGCTGCTCTTACGCAATGTATTTATATTTGCATTTTAATTTTTTAACCTCTGTTTTATCAATGAAAGTAATTTGAAATAGGTGAAACAAAAGATTAAGAAAAAGTTATTTCATACCAAACACAAAGTCATAGAGGCATATTAAAAATACAAATCAAGTTTAGTGATTTACGACCACTTGAGTTATAGTTATGTCATGTGAATAACATCAATCAAAACTTTGATAATAATTTTGTAAATATTTTTACGACAAAATGTTTTCGAATACAAAAGGTCCATGTGAATGCGTAAAAAGCTATACCAATTTCATCTTATCTCATTCAGAGTCTACTGCATGAAAACGTTATACTTTTGCTTGCATCGAGTGAGGAAAACAAACTGTCCAATTAAAATTCTTAATTAGCAGAGCTCATGCAATTAAGCATTCTAAGACTTTGTCTTTGCCTTGCATAACTTCTTAGCTTGCATTTCCCTCTTGTGCTGTGCATGCAAATATTCCGTAGACTTTTTATGGCTAAAGGCTAAAATCAACATGAATCATTATTATTCATCGATTACTCAGCATGTCATTTTACTCTTTGGTGCTTGATGCGTTCTAGAGCATATTTCCACCCAAATGAGCTCCCATTTAATCTATTAATACCTACTGACAAAATCATGCAAAAACTGACATAAATTCGCCCTTAAAATTTTATGGCAAATTATTTTTTATTTCTATAATCGAATACAATATTTAGTACAATTTGCAATGCATACGTATATGCATATTCTAACAAGAGCAATTTTATAATTACCAAAAATTATATGGTCAAGTATGTAGTCAAGCTTTTAGCATCTTGCATCACTTCCGTAAAATTGAAACAAAAAACTTATTTATTCAGCTTTTGAAAGATTTGCTTGACAAGGTAGATTTGATAGAAATGTTCTTTATTCTGCATATATATTTACCATGCACCACCAACCGAGCACCTTATAATTTTCATTTCATCTCTTTGTGCGGCTGCCAATATATTGCCCTGTAATTAATTGATGTGTAAATTGGCTGTGAAG
Source organism: Seira ritae (assembly GCA_027744415.1). Classification (NCBI taxonomy): domain Eukaryota; kingdom Metazoa; phylum Arthropoda; class Collembola; order Entomobryomorpha; family Entomobryidae; genus Seira; species Seira ritae. The sequence goes on from JAHZNI010002575.1 coordinate 13,974, forward strand.
TGGAAAAAGGGAGAAAAATCGCTGTTGCATTCATCGTTACATTAAATATTGCTTAGGGCAAGCCCTCTAGCGTAGTACGGTCGCGGTGATAAGCTATGCATTTGTGACGTGTTGAGCCAAGCTAAATTCTAGCACAACCAGCGCAATGCATTTAATGTTTCAATCTCGTCGGCGACAACGATGTCGATAGTAGGGTACCTCCGTTCGTTTATTTACTAAAAAAGAGAAAAATGAACAGCGAGTAAAAATATTATCCCAAATTGCCACTGTTTTGGATTATTGCACTTCAGTTTAAGTCACACCTTGTTTTCATATCATTGAATGATCTCGATCTCAGGGAACAATCTCTGAAAGCGTACTCTATACTATTGAAAATCGAAAAAAATGTAATCATTTGCCATTTACACGACTCAATCCGCCCGACCCTACATCATAATAGTACGAGGCGATGAAACCTATAATCAAAAATTGTGATATAACTCGACTATGTAGGTAACTGTATTATCTAATTGAAATGAATCATATACGAGGTTTCATTGTGGCTTTGCATGAAAGAAATAAATAGGAATTAAAAGATTTTATGGGGCTGCTGACGCCCGTAAATATTTCCTGACTATTCTTCGTTGTGCATAATGCGTGCCATTCAAATCGGCGAAACCAAAACAAAATTGAATTTGATTGGGGATGGGTTGTCTTTTCATCCTATTTACTATTTACTGATTTCTGAAAGCTTGAGGTGTCTGTCTGGTCTTACGAGAAAATCTTATGCAAATTTTGACGCAATGAAACTTAATCGTAATAATATAAATTAAGCTTATCAGAAACAAACTGGCAACGAAGTAATATATAGTATAGTATATTGCGTCAGTAATTTAATATCAAAAGCACTTCTGTAAATTACGCATGAAAACGATTATCATAATATGATTTATGTTTGGCATAATATGATTTACCAAGTATTTATGCAAAGATTGTTTCAAGATATTATCTTTCAAAGCTTCCGTCTTTGAACCATCGAACAAGGGCTTTTACCATTCATGTCCTACAGATTACATAGCATCGAATGGATTGATGCAGATTTGCTGTAGAACAAGGCATGCCATTGTGCATGCGTAAAATAGGTGCATTTTACGATTGAATTTGAAATTGAAAATGACTCGAGCATTAACCTAGTACACGTGCGTTCCTTTGTAAAGACGACTGCTTTACTTAAAACGATATTAATTTGAACACATTTGCGGAATTTTCGCAACATCTCACAAGTCACTGACCACTTACGGCAGCGGCTATGTATGCAATCGTTGCATGAATTACTCATTATATTATATTGATATTGATTAATTTTAAGATATCATTCATTTTGATTTATTGCCGGCTTAGTTGTGTTGTGTCTGCTGCCACCGGTATTGATTGTGGTTTTATTGAGCAATAGAATAGGCCTCAACCAAATGTTTAATTCTTTTAAGCTGAGGCTGAGGACATAGGGTCTGGCTCTGGCTTGCTACAATGATGTCTGACCACAGTTAAGTGTTACCACATGACTTTCAAATGCTCCGAGCCGTCGTAGCGTAGTAAGCTGAGAAGTTTTCATTTTGGAGAGAAATTAATGATTTGTAGAATATGTAGCACTGGATTTCTTTTGAAAGCACATGCACATCCAAACAAAACCTAAAACCCATGCAGCATAATATTTGCGAAATTGCAGAGCTCACAATTTGCTGTTATTCAGAGAAGTGCATAAAATTGGAAATGTCTTTTTTTGCGCAACGTTTGCAATTAAAAATGGACGCATTGCGAAATGGTTTCCTTTTACGTTGAGCCATCCAAGATAAATGATATAAGGTTCAATGTCCCCTGATGAACTGTGATTTAAAGTCTTCTGTTTTTTTATTTTTGAACAAGTTCGAGTGCGTATGAATTCTATAAAAATGATATTAGTCATGATACGCGTTACCCAAATTAATAATCAATGCAATCAATAATCGGCCACAGTTTGACATCTTATTTCTTTACATAGACAATATGACGTAGACAAAACCTATAATGAACAGAAAAGATCGAAAAATGACAGCGAAATCTCTTCTCATGATCATTTTTCCATAATATATATTGCACCACCAAAAATAAAATAATATGGTATACCATCAAATCGAAAAAAGGCAGAAAATTTATATTCACAATCAGATCAGCAAGTACACGCTTGGGTAATCAAAGACATGATATTAATTGAAAATAGATTTTGGGATAAAGAGAAACTTAAGTTACGTCCGATAAAATCAAAATAGTATTAGGTCATTGTCGCTACTCAATCATTACTCCTGCACCACTAATATCCATTTTAGTAGCTTGGTTGTATGTCACAGATTGCCTACATACCTAGTCTTACCAAGATTAAGTATACAAGTTAATCACTTTAAAAAATGATTACGTATGTATCTAATTTTCCTTCAAATTGCAGGTCTCTTGGCTTCCTGTCAACTGACCAACTTGCTCCTTTACCAACTCGTCCAACAAAGGCAACAAGCTGCAGTCAACCCACTTAATCCTCTTCTTTCCTTGGCCAACGCCAATCTTCAAGGTCTCGGCTCCAATTTGAACTTAAACATTGCGAACGCCGCGGCAGCAGGTGCGGGGAGCCTCATTAATCCCTTCCCAGCAATCAATCAAAATCTGATTTTCCCTGCGCAAACTCTTGAAACCTACACCACAACGACGACATTTGTCACGAAGTTGACGACGACGGCCGTTCTCACAATCCCCCTACTTTTCGGAAACAAGCCTGTGCCAACTACCATCACGCGTACGAAAACCTACGAGGTGACAACTTCTGAAGTCCAAACTTTGACTTCAACCGTAAAACCGACCTTCGTCACTCAAGTGATTGCACCAACTCCGGCCTTGCAAGCACCAGAGGTGACTAGCTCTCCTCTGTATAATGACGTTGAAGAAGAAGCTCAGTCTCTGGTGTCCGCCTCCGTGATCCCCAAAAACTTCCAAGGAAGCAAGCAAGCTTCTCCAGAATATGAGGATGAGGAGCCTGTCTCAAACCCTGGTCGTATTGGATCCGGCACTCTTCACTCCAAATTTTCCAAGAGTAGAACCAGCACTGCCAGTAGCAACTCCAAGAGGAGGAAGCCAGGAAGATCAAGTGCAAGCACTAAATCTCCTTTCACCTCATCCAACTCCCGCTACAGCAGTAGCCGTGACAAAGATTACCAAGACCAGACTCCAAGTAGATACACTTCCAGCACCAGAG
>JAHZNI010002576.1:0-21484 GCA_027744415.1 Seira ritae
CCAAACGAGCTAACAATCAGTTAAACACCTACAATCAGGAAAAATTCTGAGATTTCCTATTTCGTTGAAACACAAGCTTCACCGCTAGAAAATAACCTGCGGATTGCTAGCACTTTCACATTATCGGTTTCGGAATGGGAGACGAATGGAATGTGGGATTTTCTTTAAGGGACTCAGAATATCAAATACGTTAGAAAAATTTAGAACACATCAATGATTATATCCGAGATGCCTGTTCTTCTGACGAAACTTTAAACATGATTTTGGGAAGTCGAATTCAAGTTATTCACATGGTTAGCAAGTTAACAGTGCGACATTTATCCATTTTTCCCTGAGGCTACAGCTTTTTCTCATCATTACAAAAAACATAGTTTGTACATTACATACTAGCATATGTGCGAGCACTTAATATCGAAACAACTACACTCGTCCGAATCCCTGAAATGAGTAAGCAACAAACTAACTGGCAAAAGTGGTAATAATTGTTGACAGCTTAAATAAGGTAATAATTCGTTTTTCTCATCACTACAATAAGAACACAGCTCCGATGACATTAGGGAACACAAAAAGAAAAGATTCCCTACACCGACAAAACGATCTTCGTTCCTTCAAGACTTTAGAAAGGAAATACGTTTTTTTCGTTTTTATTATTTCAGCCTGAAGGGTCTTTTCTTCCGCCGTCTCGTCTTTAGCTAAACTCTCTTGGGTAAGTAGTAAAGTACATAATGATGTGATGATGAGGATGTTACGCTTTAGTTTCGCCCCCTTTTCAAGGGATAGAGTGCTTAAGCGTGGAAATAAAATTTTCAAGTATTGAATGAGTTATACTTATGATTTTTTTTAAACCGTTTATGGCAGGTTTAGCTTTAAAGTACGATATGGAAAATAATAATCCTAATCAATTGTGAGCTCCAAATCTTAAAGATTCTAATCAAGCCTAAAGATCCTAGCTACAACAAAGACTGGATCAGTTCCTTTATTTAAAAAAACGGTCCTACTTTGTATTCATGATTGAATCTTGTCAAATCAGTTTCAAAGCGAATTCCTGATGGTTCGAAACCACCATAAAAATTCTGGAAGTGCAAACAACATTCTCAATCACGATTATTACATGCATTTCTACTTTATCTGCGTAATTCGATGATATGAGGAAAATTGGATCCATCGTTCCAAATCTCTCAATCTCGAAGCAGTTTATTTTTTAGGTTTTATTTGATGCTTCTCTGACTGGCTCCAGCTACCGGATATCTGTAATTGTAGACTTACGAAGCAGAGAGATCAAGTGAAACCACGAAAGTGTGTCGTTGTAAAAACCATCATATTTTTTTCGGTTGAATTGTTTTACCGTGTTCTCCACACAATAAACTCTGTCTGAAGAACATCTAAACGTGAGTTTTGAAGGTACGGGCGACTAGCTCTTCATTGCATTTACTTTTCATAGCCCTCATAATAATATTCACATTTACAAACATTTCGTACATGTGTTCCTTCTATTTTGTGATGCATGCTCGACATAGATGTAATGAAAAGGAAAAGAGAAATTATTCGAGCCTGTAAGATCTTTTTTTTAGTTTAAACCTCTCAATTCCAAGTACAAAGGGCTTTAATGCCACAAAATGCTCGTCAATTTGGTTCGCTTGGCACATGTTCTGCGTCCACGTCCAGTCCAGAGCCGTACGCACATAAAATTGCTTTCATGAGAAAAAATGATGTAAAAAGTGAAGTGGGACAAGATTTTACGTTTTCCCCTGAAACCTAATATTCCATTGAGGGAGGGATGATGAAGGATGGAGATGAGATGGGGGCTTACTAAAATAGCTTCAAAGGCTCAAGCCAGACCACTATTCTCCAGGAAACTACCAAAACGTTTGGATATGAGTTCAGCCCTATGTGCGTGTCATTAATGATGGAGGAAAGGAAAAGAGAAGGTTCTTCACGAAGACTAATAATACGCGTAAGCCCTTACACCTTCATCTGCTCCCGATGTAGACTTTTTAAAAAAAATCCTGGCAAATAAATAAATGAGGATCCTGTACAATCATAATATATTTACGCACGGATCAAGCATTCATTTCTCTTGAGCGCATCTGCTTCGGATGAAGATAATATCCTATGGTATTCCTTTTATTAATGCTTTTATTTGTGGTAACATGTGTTCGACCATCAAAGGAAACAGAGGGATATGGGAATGCCAACAATAGTAAAGTTCCCTTTGTATAGCAAGAAACCGAATTTAATTCAACCTTTCTTCTTATGGACAAGGCTAGGAAGTCCAGACTCCAGGTTATGCCACGTACGTTTTCTTCAATTGTTCATTAATAAATTAAAAATTGGGTTCTACAAGAAGTTAAAGTTAAAAATGAATGAATTTCTACAAAATATTCTACATCCGAACACAAGCTAAACATTTTCATGTCATCATCCTCTGACCAAAGAACGCTCTCAAAAGTCACCCGAAAGTTCGGAAAACTATTTTCCTAAAGAACAGCGGCGAAATTCAAAACCTCATTACATTTTTTTGTCCCCATTTATTCGTAAAAGATCCGTCCAACTTTATTATGTATTTTTATGAAAAGAAGATTGTGTTACCGCAAGATTGAATTCTATAAAGGGTGCGGTAAGATAATTGCGAGCGCGTATCTTTTTTTGTCCATTCAGCAGAAAAGAAGCATACATGTAGTCTATTGTACTTTTTCGTGTCAAATTTTCACCTTTCCTTATTTGCGGCAAAGTAAATGGTTTACATTTTAAGAGAAAAAATATTGAATGTTCGATCTTTGTGTCGTGTTTGCTTTGTTCTCGTATGTATTTGTCGTTCGATATGTTCGGCGACTGCAGTCAATGGTCATTAAAACATTCGATGTCTTATTGAAAAGTTACCTACAACGAATTATATTTTATGCGGCTATTTGACCGATACTGTAAAGACTAAAGGTTCCGTATGTTGGTATGTCTCATGTTTGGCATTGTTGTGTTCCTCATGTCAACACTTTAGCATGAATGAATTCCTACACAAGAGTTTCATGTTCAATGACCATAATATTTTTTCCGATCGCTTTGATGACATTTTACTTTTGTTACTTTGTGTGGGTGTTAATAGGAATTGCTAAAGAAAGCGGGGAAGAGAGTCGGGCACATTTGGCGCACAGATGGCCACAAAGTCAAAGGAGCCCATTAATCATTTGAGGTAACAATACTGAAGACAACCTAGGGATACGAGGAATTTTTTTCTCGAGGAATGCGTGAAAAGTTGCAGAAATATGCCCAGTAGTGGGTAATGCCAATACCTGTCTAAGTTCGCCAATTTCTTTAAACAACTTATGTCAACAATCATTCAAACCAATTGCCATTTTCATGTTTGCGACGGTTTGATATTAAAAAATACAGTAAGCAAAGTAAGAAGTATAGTATCATTGTACAAGTAAGAAGTTCAGTTACCTCGTCTGCCATCAGCAATTCCAAATTTGGACACTATTAAATATCCAACTTTTTTATCTCCTTCAACTCCAACCGGAGAAAACTTGATTCGTTGAGTTAATCACTGCTGGTTGACTTCAAGTTTATTTAGACAAATATTTCCCTCCTCGTAAAACGCCATGAATGTTTGCAAAAAGGTTGAGAAGAGTCTTTTGAAGGTTTTACGATGGACGATGTTTTGATTAACTTCGATACCTTCGGGGGTACCAATTTCTTTCGAGTCTGAGTATCAGCAGATTAGTTATTTCTTTTTCCTTCCCTTCTGGTTATGTTATGTATCATGTACTTGGTACTGCTCTCTGAAACAATAACAAAGTTTTATTCATTTAAATGTATATTCTGTTGTCTGTAAATGTAAAGCATACTAAATATTGGATGGACTCAAAGAAATTAAAATTTATGAGGGTCGTACACATTCGGGCAGCACACTATTCAATTTGCAATTTCGGTAAAAAGTAAAAATGCGATGAAATACGAAATTTTAACGTAAACACACTATAATGAGGGCTGTAAAGTAAAAGCTACAATGTAATTAAGGGATGTACTTGCATACACAAACCACACTCGGACTCGGGTATTTTCGGAAGTAGCTCTAACCCTAACTCGTTTCGTGTTCATGCGACTCGTAACTCGAATCGTGCGNGTACTTGCATACACAAACCACACTCGGACTCGGGTATTTTCGGAAGTAGCTCTAACCCTAACTCGTTTCGTGTTCATGCGACTCGTAACTCGAATCGTGCGAACTTCAGTGTTTATTACAGATACAGTGTGTGGAGTGAACTCCGTTTCCTTATTGTAAATCGAATACCGAAAAATATTTACTTCATTACTCCAAACAGAAACTAAAAACATAGAATGGTCTAGTCTAAGCATGCAAAATAATCGTATTCGTAATCTTAATTAGAGAGTCTTACCTTTGCTTGGACAACTACTTTGTGTTCTACTTCAGATTTGAAGACTGAAGTAAAAAAACGAGGAAAGTAAAACTATTTCACTTATCTAAATAATTAAATGAGTGAGTCACGCAAAACTAAAAAAGAAACAAATCACACGGTTTATCTTTCCATCATCAGGACCAGTAGCAGAAAATTATATTTCATCTGCTACTAACCTTTTCCCTTTCAATCTACCTCTACACTGTCCACTTTCAAGAAGTAAACTAAACTGAAGAGTGAGTCAAAGCAAAGGAGAGAGAAAACGGGGTCCCACATGAAAAAGCAAAACATGTAGATATGTATTTCAAATTCAGCAATGCATTGCATTGTGCCTTTTTGCTTTGTAACATAGAGAGTAATGCTAAACTGTTTTACAGGATGTTGTGCATAAAGTAGTGAGTGAGTAGATAGTACCAGTACACGCACCCCATGTTTAGATCATGACATGAGAGCAAACTGGGCATAATAATATCCTTCCCCTTTTAGAAAAAGGTTAGATTCAAATTCAAACTCAACAAAACGCGTAGACATGAGAGAGCTGAGGACCTTCTTCATCTCTATGCATGCATGTATTTCTAGAAATGCTTGTTCGTGTCGTGATTTTCACCCGTAAATGTGTTAGGAGCTCGAGCTCGATCTGTCTGTGCGTTTGCTCACTCAAGTTTATCATTTTTGATCAATGATAATTTTTTCTTCAATTGCAAAAATTGTGGCTAAAAAATAATGTGACCTGGACACTTTGTAATTGATTCCGCTTTGAATCTTCATGCGTTTAAAAATTGAAATTAAATTAATGTTTCCTAAGATCTCAGTGACTTTCCTGAGCAAAAATGCATTTTGTATAACTGAATCATGCATTTGGCTTCATCAGCTTCATCCCAGACTTGACTTGACTTCTAGCTCCATCGCACTTTTCCCAAGCGAAACATTTTCACACAAAAAAAACTTGAGCACGTTTTTGTTCTTCATGACCACACTACGAGTTCTGTGGTAGGCAAGACTTGGTTTTCATAGCATTTTTAGAATCAGAATTGATTCTCATGTATTTGCCTTTTTTTTATCTCAGTTTGCACATTGCACACCAGAGAGTTTTCTTGTTTTTTTCTTCACATGCTTTTTCAAAGTTTAACTGTTCCAACTTCTCATTCAGCAATTTTCCTCACATTTACTAATTATTCGGCAGGGAAATTGATGATCATCTTCTTGTAATTTCTTATTTGTTTCCCAACATTTTTAGCATAACGATGGCATAATTTATATCTGAATTTTGAAATTAGCATTTTTCTATAATTAAATAGCTGTTTCACTTTAATCGAAATGGTATTCCTTTCATTTTTAGGCTGTTTTAAGCTAATATTTATGCCACAGAAAGTAGGTGTTGTATTTTTACATTACATTTTCTGGCTATTACCACTTCAGTGTACGCATATTATGTATACTATGTAAGTCTTTCAGGAAGTGTATATTTTTTCATCGTGCATTAAAACTTTTCCAGCCTTACTTCCGCTTAATTTGAATAATGGTCTGCGTGTGCATATAAACAATGCAAGGCAAGCGCCTTTGTGTCTCAAATATACATATTGTTGTTAAAAACATCTAGCCGAATCTAGCGTGCATAATCTCAAAAGCCGGAACCTTGAAACAAAGCAATCAATCTCAGTTTGCAGTTTGACATGCTTTCCCTCCTAAAACTGCGTCTCTTCGCGTGTACAAGTACAAGTAAGAGCCTACAATAAATTGCAAAAGTAAAAGGCTTAGTGTTTAGGTGCACAACAGGGAAATTTTATCCTGCTTCATTCTTCTTTGGATAATATATCTCCCTTCTCCATAAAGTTTACTTTCCCACACAATAAACATTATAACGTAAATAAAATCTGTACCTCTGCGTAGTTTTGTAAAATGCACAAAGTCACTACTTTCCTTGAATATTTAACATATCCCTCGAGGAACGGGTTTCTTTGTTTTTTTCCGAGTGTGTTATTTTTGCCCACGTTTAAATATACCTTTTGAAGTTTCTGGGTCTATGGAGCAAAAGAGCACCACATCTAGTGCACTGGATTCGTGTCCAATACTTTTTTTCAGATAATGAGTATCACGTTTATGCTGTGTGTCGATAAAACTTTTAATGCAACGAAAGGAAACGAGCAAATTGGACAAAAAATAAACGATTTTTGACTGGGTGACATACAACAGGGAACTTCAACTTCAAGGAACGCACATTCCTTCTGAAATTATGCTACATATACTTCGATTAAAACTTCCAACATTTGTGGAATATTAGTGACCTTTTTCCGAATCAGTTGGACTTGACTTATGTGGCACGGTTTCCCAAGGTAAAAGATAATGTTTAATGACTTTTCCTTCGTGATATGCGGAGCAAAAAAATCCGTCGTTTCTAAACGAGTTGAATACTTTCTCCATCAAATGAATGCTGGTTTTGCTTCCGTGTATGTTTGTGCTGCCCGGGGGGTAGCTTTGCGCCAGGATTCTAGCTTCATAATGTCATATAAATTTTTATAGTCATGTCGTGAATTTTATACATTTGTCTACCTGTTATTAGGGGTGCATATTACACCTCCGCCGGCACAAAAGGAAAACCCTATGCATTAGTTAGCAGCAACATTGTGGACTACATTGCTAAAGTAAACAGTGACTAAAATAATATACCAAAATACAAGCACTTTCTTCTTGAAATAAAGGCTCGGTTTACCTTTCGAGAAAATGGCAGGAGCTATTTATTTCGTCATTTTCCTTAGTTTACGACACATAAAGAAATCAACAGCTCTGAACTTAGATTGCATTATAAAATTTTATTCATTTCGTACTATTCAGATGAGTAGTTTACAGGTGAATCTACAATTTTATCAAGTTTAGGAAGCATTCCCTATCTAGATAGTGTTACACTATCACCATTTTCTTCTTCTAAAACGTCGAGTCTAGTTTTTCAATTTACCTAATTTCCAATCGACCAAGCACTAATAAAGAATGCTGGAGAAGGAAAGTAAGATTTTTATTTCGTCCATCTCGAACAAAGTTTTTATCTTATAGGAGTGAGAAAATTATATCCTCACTATCATTTCGCTATTTTAGTATGACATTCAAAGTCTTCACTACTGGCCTAATCGTTCTTCTGGTAGCAGTTGTTGGTGGTATTATTGGTGGAGTTTGTGTTTGTGCTTACTTTTTTAAGGAAGGCAGTAAGTATCATGTATTTTTTGGACTGTTGTCTCCTAATGCCCCGACATCCCGTAATCATTTAGTTTATAATTTATAATATTTTTATTAGGGAAGAAACGCCAGATTAGTCCTGAATCTGCACCTGTTCCACAAATGGTTGAACCATTTGACACGAAGAAGTTGTGGGAGCGAGGCAAAAAGAAACCTGTTACTTTGACTAATGATGGCACGAACAGTAGAACAGAATCAGAATTGGGCATGGGCATTAATCCCAGTGTAATTGACAGTGGCCCATCATCCGTACCTCCACCTTCCACTGCTACAACTGTACCTGCTTCTGCAACGGAAATAAGCTAATAAAGCAACAGACATCTTGAACAATTATTTATATGCCAATACCTTTCGAGATTCAAATTATGTAAATTCGCGAATGGGAATTTGGTGATGGCAGAGGGATATCTTTGTAAACAAAACCACTTTTGCTGTCAACCATCGACTACGACTACATTGAATGATGTGTTCTTTCGACTTTGTTTTACCAAATTCGTTTTGAAATATTGACTTGATACCAAACCCGTGATTTCAGATGTTTCCAACCTTTATCAATCAGTAAATTGTGATTAAAATAATTAAAAGCACTATATCGCGAATTAGATTGTAAATATACGCTACTTCTATTTGTAAATCGTAATAAAGCATTTTCATTTATGCATACCATGAGAATAAGCATCGTTAAAATTTTGGCTCATGCCTGTCATGTTTGTGATAAATAACCACTTCAGCTAAATTCAGTTAAAATATACACAAGGTAAAGGACAACAATTTTGAATCTGTAATTCGTTTACGATCATCCCCAAAATATAATACATATCTTCTTTAGATTTTGGTGACAGAATTCGGACAAGCAAGTTAATAATTTGCTACGCCAAAAGTTAACCCTTAGTTCGCACAACAAATTATATGGGTGGTTAATAATGTAAAAGTGCTTGAAATAGTTTGAAGCGTCCCAAACGTAAATATCGGTAACTGGAGAAGGGCAATATTTCATTCTTCCCTACCTTTCTGAGCTACAATTATTGGTGTAGGTTTCCAACTCATAGTTTTAATTTGCAGTCAAGCAGTATAGTTCGTTAAATTATGATGCTTACCTAGTTCACTGCCAGTTGAATACAATATAATAAGCAGTTCTATCAAACATGAATCAATGCGTGGTCAGTGGATGTTTTACTCATACGGATCACCTACGTTGATTGTATTGCAACAACTAGCATTATCAGCCAGACTTTGCAACCTTTGTATGCAAGCTTTTGTGAAAAACTGGTTTTCCTTATGAAAATAAAAATCCATATTCTTAACTTTTTGCATTTTTTCTGCAATTCTTATCCTTTGCGTGAACAAGTCCACTTAGCTAGGCTCACTCAGTCCATGTTGTCAGGTTCGCCAGTAAACACATCCATGTGCATGTGAGCTCCACGCAAATTTTTCTTGAATGAGAACAAAATTAGTGCTGAATTGTGAACTATCTTATTTTTAGAGCAATCAGAAACGTCAAAAGAATACGAAGATGAGTCGACGAGCAGAGTAAGGGATCCGTTTTAAATGTCATTAAATACTAAATGATGTCCTCCAGTATCAAACGAATTTTACTGGAATTTGTTGCAGTGGTGAAGATGGGGGAGGAAGCGGCGATAGCGACAACGATGAGCGCTATGAGGCTACTGGCCATGTCAATGAGGCTTTTGAAAATCCTGAAGCAATTAGTCCTGCAGATGAAGAAGATCATGGTCCTGGTACTGGCTCCACAAGGTCTGTTGACTCAGATGAAGCTGAATTCTCTGTTGCTGGGGCTCATACCAATGGGACATCTCATCCAAACGGAAATAACCATGATTTGTCACCAACGCATGATAACAAAGGTTTGAAGAAACCTGCTGTCGTTGTCGTTCGAAATGCGTGCAAATCCTATAGAGTAGGAAAGCCAATCATAAATGGAATGAACCTGACCGTTGAAAAAGGAACGATGTGAGGAGAAACTGATTGCATCACTAGATAATCCTGAAAATGTATTATGATAGTTGAAGAAGATGTACAATATGCTTCTCAATTTAGATACGCTCTGCTTGGAAGTTCTGGATGTGGTAAAACGACAATTCTTTCATGCATTGTTGGGTAAGTTCTACTTCTTCTTGAGTTCTGAAACTTTTTCTTGAGATGAGAAATTTTGTATTGGAGACTTACGTTTTCCGGATTTTAGAGTAAGAAAACTCGATTCTGGTGCAATATATGTATTTGGAAATAAGCCTGGCACCAAAGGCTCAGGAGTACCCGGAAAAGCCATTGGTATTTTTCTGCGGAAAACTTACGAATACTGTATTGCCTACAGGCCAAGGAAAATTCATTTAATTTCTTATTTCAAGGTTATATGCCACAGGATATTTCCTTATATGGAGATTTTACAATCAATGAAACGCTGACGTTCTTCGGATCTCTTTACTGCATGGATAGCAAAGGTTTATAAAATTTTATTGATTAATTACAATACAAAAGCAATATTTTTATTGAAATCCATATTTTACAGCAATTGAAACCAACCGGAAATGGCTGATCGACTTCTTAGATTTACCGGAGCCCAGTCGACGAGTCGGTACCTTAAGGTAGACAATGACCATGGTTTTCACTTACATACATATATTCTCCTAAATATTTGACTAAAGTCTTTAATTTTACAGTGGTGGTCAAAAGAGAAGAGTATCTGTCGGTATGGGTTTTCCTTATTTTGCAATGAACAATTTAAATTGAAAGCATTCAACCGAAATGACTAACTGAGTATATATTTCAGCTGTTTCAATGATTCATTCTCCGGACCTCCTGATATTGGTAAGTCGAATTCGTGAAGCTCAAAAATGATTTTAAATTTATATGGATAACGATTTCTTTTCGTTTGTCTTCGTGAAATTTCTCGGGATTCCAGGATGAGCCGGTGAGTAAATTTTAGAAAGAAACGAGCTCCTTGATTTAGTCTCAATTTTCATACAAAAAATTCTAACTTATGTAGACTGTTGGAGTTGATCCACTTCTTCGTGAAAGGTATTCGTGTACATTTGATCAGAAACTACCCAGTTACAAAGACCATTATCGACTAATAGGAATTTTATTACAGCATTTGGCAACATTTGGCGGAGAGTGTGGTGACGAAAAATATGACTGTCATCATCACTACAGTACGGTCATACAAAAGAATCACAATAATTCTAATCCATACATGTTTTGCTCTGGAATGTGATGAATGGTTATTTTCGTTTAGCATTACATCGAAGAAGCAAAGCAAGCGAATACGGTAATACCTAAACTTGTTTTATTTTGAAGTTCCCTACACCTTTCATTCTTTAATGTTATGATGTAAACTATGCTCAGATTGGGTTAATGAGAAATGGTAAGCTGTTAGCGGAGAAATCTCCTCAGGCACTCCTGACGGAGCATAATACAAATCTGCTGGAGGACGTTGTCTTAAAGTTGTGTAGAATGGACAACGATGATGATGAAACCGATGTTCCACAGGATATTAGTGTTACCCAACCAGACTCACAGAAGCAGAAATCAGAAATACCTGAAGCCTGTCAGTAAATAAGAAGAACCATTTTTATCGCGAGACATAAAAATTCCGTGCAAGTTGTGCAGGAAAATTCATTTGAATTTTACAGGTCCAGTCATGGCCAGTCTTGAAGAAAGTTCTGCCGGAAACGCTTTCCTCAATTCTTTGAAGCGCATATTAACTCTAGGTCGCAAGAACGCGTTGGTCCTCATAAGGAATATCTTGTAAGCGTCAAAAGACATTCAGTTTTCAATGCTCCCATTTATGTACTCATCTAAAAAATTGTGTTTGAAAGGCTATTGGTTTTCATCTTGTGGGTTCCGGCTGCCCAAGTATTTTGCATGTGCGTCGCTCTAGGAAAGGATCCCAAGCCAATGAATTTTGGCATTGTTAATCACGAATTCCAAGCTAACGGTCTATATAATTGCGAAGAGCTACTAGAACTGAGAAAAAACGAAACCTGTACCATAAACGCCTTGAGCTGTGAATTTCTGAAAGAGCTGCCATCAGATGTAGTTATTCCAAGATTTTTCACCACAGAAGCAGATGCAAGGTATGCTGTAAAGCGTGGGAAAATTTGGGGCTTCATGTCATTCCCGGGCGACTTTTCATCGGCTTATTTCACCAAAATCGCGAGTTCAGCTCTCGCAGACGAGGAGACTTTAAATGGCTCCGTAGTGACTTTGGAAATGGATGAGACAAACAAGCAAATCGCTGGAACTCTGAAAAAGCAGTTTGGAGACTCCTTCAAAGATTTTACGAAAATTCTGTTGAAAGAATGTGATTACAAAGAAAGGCTTGCCGAGCTACCCCTTCAAGTTATAGACCCCATTTATGGGAGCGACGATACTGATGCTAGTGAATTTATGGCATGTGGCATGATGATGGCCATTCTTTTTTTCTTCCCCCTTGTGACGGGTACGTCCAAAACACTAAATGGCTAGAGGTAAAATTTTAAAAAATCATGCTATTAACATTGTTTTTTTAATTGATGGATTTGCCAGCTGGAGTCCAATATATCTATGAGAAAAAGCTCGGAACTTTGGAGCGGACGCTTGTGACAGGAGTAAAAACATGGGAAATCATGGCTGGATTTTGCATCACAACCTCAGCGATTCTATTTGTTCAAACTATGTTGGCTCTTTTGATCGCTACAGTCATGTTCCAAATCCAAATTCACGGATCGTTTACCCTTTGTTTGGTTCTCGGTATTTTGGTTGGGCTCGCCGGCGTTTCAATGGTAAAGTAAAAATAAGTGCTGCATAACCACAAAAAATGTCATTTTACATAATATCCTTGAAAAACTATTTCTAATTTCCATCCAGGGTTTCCTTATTGGTTCTTTTTGCAAAGAGGAAGTAGAAGCCACGATGTTGTCGATTGCGTTGTTTTTCCCCATTACGATGTTATCGGGTGAGTTTAATATTTTTAGCTTACAAGATGGATTTTAGAATTCCAAAAATAAGAGTTTTTTTTGTTTTTTCCACGAAGGTATTATGTGGCCTATGGAAGGAATGCCAATCGGACTCCAGTATTTTTCCTATGTTCTTCCAGTTCAGCTTCCATCTGAAGCAATGCGATCCATGATAAGCCGCGGTTGGGCCTTCTCCCACATGCATGTCTGGCCAGGATTTCTCTCAATCGTCGTTTGGATCGTTGTCTACTGGATGTTAACTCTTTTCCTCCACAAGAAGAATTTAACAAGATAACTTTTCATAAGGGGTAATTTACGTCTATGCCAAATTACAATCATAAAGGAATTATTTCAATAAGGTAGATTTGCGCATGCGTTGCAGCTTCGAATGGATGAAATTCTTGTAGACATACATGCATTCAGCATGAAAATTTATGTAAATTTGTAATAGGCGTTCCAATTTAGTGGGTTCCATGCTAATGACTTGTGGGACAAGTTTTTTTGTCCCAATTTTTTCTATTTGTGAGCTTATACATACTTAAGTTTAAGGCGTTCAATAAACAAACTTCATTTACCAGACATACTAAAATTGATAAATTCTTGAAACTGAAATAGGTAATGGTGTTTCTTATTATAAGAGCTCTCGTAGAAATAATATCATGTCAACCAACCAATTCATATCATTTTTACGTAGTCTGAACTGAAATCATTGTGCATTCATACTTTCCGCATTTAATTTTTTCGGCGCTCTACATAAATAATAGGCATGAGAACTTTTGCTACTCACATCTTACAAACCTTACAAGTTCAACTAGGCCACATTATATTTTTAATTATTGATTAAGTTTAGGCAAAACATTTTAATGCATTATTGCACTTTTAATAACATTTTGTAAGGGGACATGACACAAGACTCACAATAAGACAATACAATATTCATAATGATTTTTGCCTGAGACAACCTGATTTGTCGTCAATGAAAAAGGCAAAGCATTCTAACGCATTATTGCACTTTTAATAACATTTTGTAAGGGGACATGACACAAGACTCACAATAAGACAATACAATATTCATAATGATTTTTGCCTGAGACAACCTGATTTGTCGTTAATGAAAAAGCCTTGTTATGTTGTGTGAATTAACAGCCGACTCGCATGTCCGTGAAATGATCCTAAATGCTCATCCTTTATGACTGTCATTTCTCATTATTATCGCTGTGTTGAGACAAAGTTGTTAAGATGTGTTTGGAAGCCATAGTTCTGTCTGCCTGCAACAGTAATCGTCTACACGTCTGCACTGAATTCTTTTTTAGGCATGGAAAAACTACTGAATGACTTCCTCTGATTGGAATGATGGACTCTTGTTGATATTTACCATTTGCCCTTGTAGGCAACTGCAAATGTCATCTAGTCTTGCTAATTTAATGGATGCATAAACGATGGTTGAAAGTGAATTTTAATGGGACTGTCGCTATTTTTTTGCAAATGTAAAACGAAAAAAAGAAAACCGGTTTTCAACTTAACTTCTCAAATTATAAAAATATAAATAGGGTTTGGCGTTGGTAGACATTACAAGCGACAAAGTATGCTACAAAAATGGAAATCGCATCCATTTGATCATTTTAAATACTCGCCCATGTTGTGGTATGTATTATTATTCTGCTGCGGTCCAAGTAAGGAATGAGACAGAAAAAAACGAGCGGCCCGAGCTGATTTTCTTTATTTCTCTATTTTGTGGTGCCTAATTGCATGCAGGATTTTTTCTCAAAAAATAAAATGAATGAATTATGAAATTCCTGCAAAATTCCAGTGAATTGCCGCATTCAAAATAGCATGGAAAAAGAAATATTGGTTTCTTCATTACTCATGCAAATATTATTCAATAATTGCAAAATAATTGCATGCATATCGATTCACGTATAATATACATGTGCAAGAAGTAGTTGTTGAATATGCTGGAGATACAATGTATGCCAACTCCGGCAGAATATACAAATTTTAGAGCAAACTAGTAAATTTTAGTGTTACATTGCATTAGGTAACCCAATACCCCACACACAAAGTAGTACACCTAGTGTTAATATGACCATGCTTGTCAGATGCTTGTAAAGTCGCAGGAGTGTGAGCACTATATAATTTTTGGCGAAACATTATTCTCTTGGGAAGTAAACTCCTTCAATTCTTTGACGAAGACGCGCACGCTAGCATTGTTTTTGTTAGACATGTTGGGAAATAAAACGAAAGTCAGACCAACAAGAACAGGCACCTATGTTTGTTGGGCGAAAAACGAGTCATGCTATTCGTACAGTCGTACTCGTGCTTGAATTTTTATGCTTTTTGTCTGAAGGTTAAAGGAGTTCATTTCTCAAGGGTTGCTTGTGTCTGCCAAAGGTGCATACTTATTTGATCAAGTTTTGCTTGATTTTAGTATGTTTTCAGCACACTTTTTGCTAGTTCTGACGCAGGTATATATAGAAATCGAGAAGTAACTTGTATGTACAATTTTAGAATGAAAAACCTGAAGCGATAAAATGAAAAAAAAATCACAAATGGCAGATAGGCAATTCGCCACCAAATAAAAAATGCTTGCTTACTACCTCGCAGGAAGAGGCTTTTGTACGGGCGAGCAGTAAAAGACTGTAAGAGATACAATGCGCCAAAGTATCCATCAATGATCGTTGCATTTGTTTCAATTCTAGTTTGATTTCATTAAAAAGTCTACTTGGTTAGTCGGTCTACTATTGCCAATTATTGCAACTACCTACATAATATGTACCTCATGCAAATTGCAAAGTTAATCTCTGGAGTAGTGCAAACAAAGTTTCTACCACGTGAAATGTGCATGTGGGCTACGTGGCTAGTGGAATTTAAATAGATTACCTACATCAATTGTGCTTCACGTGAAAACATGGCCGAAGGAAGTCCGTAAGTGTTTATAATTTATTTTGTTTAATTTCATTATCAATAATTAATTTATTTGTTCTGAGCTTAAAGTCAGTAAGAGGCATGCATTTTATCGTATTAGGAAGCCCCCGCATCCCAGGATGTTGAAACCGAGGGTTTCTTTCAACTCTGAAAATGGCATAAGCATCGAATCTAATACAAGAGGAAGGGGTGGAATTCTAAACCGGGGGTTGAGTATCGAAGAAAGTACAGAAACCATCGATGAAGCTGATCATGAAATTGAATTATCGGATATTCCAGTAAAACGCTCTAAAAGGAGAGTTAGCTCAACTCCTGGCGGTGACGCTGTGATAATTAGGGATGGTGAAAAATCATATAGGAAAGGAGAACCTGTGCTAAATGGGTTCAATATGACAGTGCCATGCGGATCTATGTGGGTTGTAATTTTATTAAAATCACGCGACGCAATTGTCCAGTATTATTTATTTATTTAGCAGTCTTTCTATTTTTGCATGATAGCAAACATTCTTGTTTCTTGCAGTTATGGATTGTTGGGAAGTAGTGGATGCGGTGAGAGCATATTTGAACTTTTATGCAAAACATGCATGTATACTTGTACTATGTAATGTACTTGGCTAGACTCGCTGAGTAGTAAGAATTACGTCATATTTTACATTTCAGGCAAGACAACAGCACTTTCTTGCATCGTGGGAATTCTAGAACTTGATCGGGGAGATGTGTGGTTATTTGGTGAGAAGCCAGGAACAAAGTCGATTGGCATTCCTGGGAGAAATATAGGTTATTACATTATAAATACAATTTTGCAAACTCCTGAAGAACCGGCTGCATGCCTTGACCGTTAAAATAAGTAATGTCAAACTTTCTTACAGGTTTTATGCCACAAGAAATATCGATGTACCTGGAATTTTCAATTACTGAAACCTTATCATATTTTGGCACCTTGAGTGGGCTCACGAAAGATGAAATCAATAGTTCAAAAGACTTTTTATCTTCATTGCTCAACTTGCCTGACGAATCTAGACAAGTCGGAACGCTAAGGTGAGATCACAATAGTTCCATGTCCTTATGCTTAAGATTAGAGGTGAACAGCGCCGAGTTAGTTTTGCCGCTGCATTAATTCATGAGCCAGAATTACTTATATTGGTAACAATGGATTTTTTCTTCTCAAATGACAGAATTTCTCCCCTTGATGAATGCTTTGTTAAGATACATTTTTCCACTGATAATTTAAACTTTCTCTTGCGTTTTATGTCACCCGTCTGGATAATTTATAGGATGAGCCGGTAAGAAGTTCTGATTTACATTCATCGAGCAATACGAACTTTACCTGCTTGAACCTTAAGAACTTTAAGATGTTGTTATTTTATAGACAGTTGGAGTGGATCCTCTTATCCGTCAAAAGTAAGGCATTTTCTCTCATATTTGATTATTATTTATGCTTGGGCTTTTCATGTGTCGCTTCTGGCTTGTCTTTTACAAAAATTATAATGATCGAAGCTAGTACTTACCTCCATGCAATATTTTCTTGATTACCATCCTTCTTCCAAACCTGCCGAGTAGATTTTCCTTATTTTTATAACTTATTGCTTTTATGCAGTCAAAAATTATGATGACATACCGATCTGCATTATTCATGAAATTAGGTATTTCATACATACATACATACATACATACATACATACCTATGACTCACTTTGTCAACTTTTTTTTATTCAAATGTATTTACTGACAAAACACAAAGAAGTCTCAAAAACTATCTTTGCTAACCTAATCTCTATTTTGAACAGGATTTGGGACCATCTGAGGAAGATTGTTTCCAGCAAAAGAACGACAATAATCATAACCACGCATTACATTGAGGAATGTAGACACGCTGATAATGTAAGTAATAAACTTTTTGTGCTAAAAATTCTACGAATTACATTGGCACATACTTTCATTTTCCCATTTCGTGCAACACCTCTTGCAATTGTAAAGACAAGGCAGGGCCCTGCTGGTTTGCAAATCCACAAAAGCTTGGAAATAGTGGAGTGCTGCTTGCGACTGATAAATATTTTATGGCCTCTAGGCCTCTCGTAGTCACGTTTGTAATGCATGTACTATGCACTCTTGCAGGTAGGAATCATGAGAAGTGGAAGACTGCTTGCTGAACGACCGCCACAAGAACTTATGTCCGAATATGGTTCTACCAACCTAGAAAAAATTGTATTGCTTCTGGCAAGAAAGGACACGACTTACAAGACTGAGAATTCTTCAAAAGCAAGAGCTTTAGCTTTGACTAACAAAGATAATGGTGAAGAAAACAGCAAAGGTTACATTGAACATATCAAAAACTGGATGAACAACTTTTCCAAAAGTGAAAGCACGCATTTACACGTGTGGTCTTGAAATTGTTATGATGACTGATGCAGATGAAGGTCCAGAAGTGCAAATGGCAAAAATAGTACGTACACCGGAAGCTGAGTTCGTCGACCATCTTGTCCGCATCAAGGCCTTAGCCGGAAAGAACTTCACAATACTATTTAGAAATATATTGTTAGTCAACAAAAGCGCTTGAATATTTTAGCACGCCAATGTAGATGCAACATGTTTGCATACTGATTGACTTCCGCTTCTTTTAGGTTGTTTTTCTTCGTCCTGATAATTGCCGCAGTCCTTGTAGCCCTCATCTGCTTAAGTTTTGGGCCAGATCCAAAACACTTGCGAGTTGGACTGGTAAATCATGAACTTGATTACCTTTCAGTGTGCCCAAACACTACGCGAGACGAAGGCGGTTGCAACGTTGAAAATTTGAGCTGCCACTTTCTCAAAAACGTGCCAGAAGATGCTCTAGACACTGGTAAGTCCTACAATGACACAAAATCTCTGGTTCGTACACGTATTTATTTTTAAAAGCTGTCCACATTTTTCTTAGAGAGTATTCGCAAGCGAAATAGAAGCTGTCGACGCTGTCCACGATGGTAAAGTCTGGGGTTACATCATGTTCCAAGAAAATTTCTCCACAGCACTTTATGAAAGGAGTGCCTCTGGGGCAAACATAGACGAAGCAACATTTAATGCGTCTGAGATCATTGTGAAACTAGATGAAACAAGTGAGAAAAACTAATGATGTATTTGCATGATAATGATAATTAAGAATTCTTCATAGGTATTTCCTTTCTTCATAATTAAACTAAATACCACTATTTTTCTTTAGGCAAGCACATCTCCGCAGCAATAAAGAAAGCATTGCACGATGGATTTGAAGATTTCATCGAAGCTATGTTATCTGACTGTGGATTTGATCCAAGACAGGGAG
The DNA here is from genome assembly GCA_027744415.1 of Seira ritae. Classification (NCBI taxonomy): domain Eukaryota; kingdom Metazoa; phylum Arthropoda; class Collembola; order Entomobryomorpha; family Entomobryidae; genus Seira; species Seira ritae. Next base: position 18,822 of record JAHZNI010002576.1, read on the forward strand.
AGTCAGCCTTAAAGGTAAGTGTTTCAGATCCAATTTAAAGTTAGAATGGGCCGAGTCTTGAGTTTACTTTCACTTTATTTCAGTACAAAAATCCAATATTTGGAAAGGACGACACGGATTTTCTAGAGTTTTTGGCCCCTGGAGCAGCCCTCGCTATACTTTTCTTTTTCCCCATCATTACCACCAGTATTAGATACATCAAAGAAAAAAGGAACGGTGTTCATCACCGCTCAATTGTTCAAGGAGTAAAGACTTGGGAGGTCATCGTGGCCTACTCCATCTCAGAATTTTGTATTCTTGTTGCTCAAGCATTTCTAAATTATGCAATTGTCACTAGAATATTTGGAATCAAGGTATTAGGATCAGACTTCCTCCTGATTTTAATGTGGGTCCTATCCGCTTATGGTGGGGTTGCAATGGGTAAGAAATTGCTTTAATGTTTCGCTATGACCCTGGGAAACATTGTATTCTAAAAATAAACTAACCGCCATTTGTAAAATCTCAGGATTTCTCCTGGGTGCCATCTGTACAGAAGAAATTCAAGCTGCGATGTTGGCCATGGCTGCTTTCTTTCCAAATTTTCTACTTTCCGGTGAGTTACTCGAGCGCTTTAAAACATTTGAACCAGAAGTTCTAAACTTTAAAGGATTAAAACAATGACATCTCAATTTCATGCTTTTTCTCTCAGTCCAAATTATTAATGAGACTGAGTTTTAAAAATATTTTAAGTGGGTCGAAATGGAGAAAAATGAATAGATAGAGGATACATATAGGAAAATCTGTCTAATTTCAACTAATTTGATCAGCCTTTTTTCAACATTGGGAAGAGGGGAATATTTATAAAAGCTGAGGTGACCAACCTTTTTGAAATGTACTCTAGATGCTAACCAAACTTTGTCAGTCTAAACTAGACTAGACAAATAATTTTCCTCCAAAAATGTGGGACACCCTGAGGTTGGCATTTATCTTTATTTAAAAAAATTATTGGACACGTGGAGGAAAGTATTCCAGAAAAGTTTTTACATAAGAAAAGAAATCACTCATATTCCCTTTCTGATCTTTCAGTTTTACCTCAGTTTTTCCTTTTCCACAATTTATGACATTTACGTCAATTGAATAATTATTTGCTATGCAAAAAATAAATTATAGTGCATAAAATATTCAGCGTATTTAAGTCCAGAATGATCCAAAAGAAAATTTCTTTTTTAATGAATTATAGACAGCTATTAACACGTGTATATTTTTCCACTTTTTCCTCTTACAGGCAAAACATTAGAAGAAAAACCTCTTACGTAATTTTTATTCTAACACAGGGCTCATCTGGCCTGTCGAAGGAATGGCAACTGGGCTTCAATATGTCGTTAAGGTGCTTCCGTGCACTTTCGCAGCGGAATCTGTGAGGTCTGTTACTAGTCGAGGATGGGAGTTTACCCATTCGAACGTATGGCCCGGGTGTCTGGTACTTATCGGATACATAATTGTTTACTTTATTTTAACTATTCTGTTCCATAAATTTTTTAGAAAATAAAGTAACTAGAATTTTTCATCCTTAATTCTGAAAATAAAGGAAACTACAAGCCTAAATTAAATTTAAGTTGTCGGAATAAATCTGAAATAGGTACACCAGGAGTGAATCAAGTTACCAGTGGCCACCTAACTAGTCGAGAGAGACACACAGCGAAATTCAGCTGAATTATATCGATGAGATCAAAACCATTTGTTCAATTTTTTTCCAGTTTACAATTCTCTTCCCATTTGCGTCTATCTACCTTTATCACGTTCTCGTCATAAGCATAATATTTTTTGGCTCATGCAATGCGCTCGTCTTCTTCAAACCTATAGGGTGTTAAGGTGTCCTAAGAATTGTATGCAAATTTCAGACTAATTTAAATGAAAACCTTGTAATATTGCAGCATCCGATAGTATCATGTTTGTTCGCAATTTCACGTTCAATATAAACGCGCATTGCACCATGACATAACTTCAGTACAAAAAAAATCTGTAAGATGAAGAAACCAGTTATTTATTGTCCATAAAATGCTGGACTAGACGCATGCACTATGCATGCAGGGATGAAAATGAAAGCACATTATATTATATGGATTCCTGTTCAAAAACGTTACCCTTTCTTGCAATGCTTTAGCTATAAATATCGACTGAAAAATTGCAAATGCATTGTTTGAAACAGAAAGCATTTTTATTATTGATTGAGATAGACTATTATTACTTCAAAACGACAAGGAGGATATTGATTATTTTATTTTGACTAGATAAAACCTCACGGTTTTTAAGAAAGGCTTGATCTGAACCTGAACCGTATGCTTATGAAATGTCGAACACATGAATTTCAGTTTTGCTCACTATAAACCACGGTCTGATTTAAACAAAAGTTTCGGTAGTTTAGTTTAGCTAAAAAATGTGCACGAATGGTGTACTATCTATCTATGTCAAGCGTCATAAGCGGGAGATGAGATAACTAAGTAATTGCACGATGATATACAAAAGATGTTTAAATTGATGTAACCTCATCAAATCGCATCAAACAAAAGATAGTCGAAGAGATTCGCAAAAGTATCTACGAAGACTTCAGGTAAAATGACTGGGAGCTACGAAGAGTATCGTACCCGAATTTAAATCTGCCGTCAGTGAGGAAAATCTCATAT
>JAHZNI010002577.1:0-13740 GCA_027744415.1 Seira ritae
TAGTAGTTCTTATAATTGAATGAACTCATGAAATCTGCTTATTATGCTTTGGGATTACTACTACCAAATATTAAAAGATTTGATGTTTATTATCTTCTCAAAGGAAATGATTTTCCATATTTTGTAATTAGCCACACAACCATACAGCACACTAGGCTTTCCTCCATCAAAATATTCTACGCTCGAAAGCAAGCCAAGCGTTATAACTATTCAAAAAATTTCGTTGTGAATCAAGCCTTCATACGTTAATGCCAATATGTAGCATCGGATGAGAATTATATCCTTTGCTAACGGGCATGTCCCGATGGTTTACACCGGCAGAGTCGAGAGTATGATAAAATGTTGGTTTAATCATATCTTGCAAAGTTAAAAACATCCTTTTCAACATTTCATAAAATATGCTTTCACTCATACGATGTCAAAAAGGGATCCCCAGTCTCATTGCAGCTTTTCTCGTGGCTGAAAGTGAGAATGAAGCCTTGAAGGGATGAGCATGATACAATCTTTAAAGGATGACAAAAGTTGTTGTTATGAAAGGGAATCAACTAATGAGGAATCTCCAAGCCGACCTTTGTGGCTTCATGTTTGCTCGCAGATTGGATTTCTCCTTCCGTAAAAAGACGTTCTGCATGTTACTTTCTTGGCTTCCCTCAGTCACTTTATCATGGTCTAAGAAGCAGATGATTTTCTTTTCCATCTCCTTTTGAATTGAGCTTTCTTTTTCAAAAGATTTCATCGTAATATTTACCTGGATTATATGTTTTCGACTGTCCATCTGACTTATTATTTGACTATTTCTTGAATAAAACATCTATTCCATCCCTCCATAAAACTGCTGACAAATGAGTGCATTAATCTAACCGGTGTATGTTAAAATATCAAGAATAAATAAATCAGGTGAACTCATAAATGTTGCAAAAGTTAAATGTAATAATTTATTTAAGGAATTTTGACAAATTTTGAGGTTCATATGACTCCCGGCAATTTTGAATTCTAAAAGAATTTCTGATATTACCATAAATGACTTCTCGTGTCAGAATACTCATAAAACACTTTTTACTCATAATTTGAAAATTTCACGACCCGACTCGTGATCTTCGACCTTCAATGATCATCTGCAACGTTGAAAATGACTTTCTTACAACGTAGGTAGGTCTCATTTGCATACAAACACACCATAATGCATTAACGCTTTAGCCAATACTAGTAATATGACATTTGACCAAATGACCCATATATCTAGGTACCTATGTATCAAATTTCAGCTCAATCGGATGTTCTGGGCCAAAGTTAGAGCACGGACAGAAAGATGGGTGGACGGACATACTTACGTGAAAGCATAATGTTGCTGCACTGCATTTACAACACAGAATGACAACTGAATTTTGAAAATTCAAAATGTTTCCCTAGCATCGCATGATATAGAGTAACAATTTAGAACTGATAGAATTGATTTTTGGCATTAATCAAGTTTCCATCTCTGGTAAGTAAAAAAAGTTATAAACCCGAAGCTCGAAAGGTCTAGAAATATGTGGCAATGTAGGCAAGGCACATTAGGTATACATAGTAGGTATGCATTACATGTGACTCTCATGATGATTAAGGATTACCTATATACATATTATTATGTAGTCCGTATGTGCGCGTCACGTGGATGCATTTTGAACCGGCGAAATGTTTGCTGAGCTATACATCATAACTTCGTAGTAATATGCATCTTGTACTTGTTAAATCAAATTTGACCAAGATAACATTCCTCATAATTTATCTAATGCATTCTCGGAATTTGAATAAAAGTAAGTGATCTCCTCATTCAAGCTTTTTGTGATGTAATGTCAATGTGTTACCTCGTGGAAAGCAAGTCAAAGTTAACATATTTAATGCAGTTTGTTACATATCTGATAGGAATATAATAAAAGCACTCACTTTCTCACGAATGCCAAAGGGCATTCATGTAACTTTCCACGTGTATTCGGTACGTATGCACTCCTTTTTTAATGGTTTTGTTTCTTTTCTATACAATTTACAATATACAATATACCTGAATATACGATATACCTGAACAATGTACATATGAATCTTCTATGACTTCTCTGACCCATATACATTTTTACTTACTTCATCTTTTCAGCTCACATTGAACAATGTCTTCAAAGATCGGAATCAAAATTCAATTACCTACTTGCTAGGGTCGCGAGGTTGTGAACAAGTACCTAAATATGCATTGGGACCAAAACACAAACAAATGATTGATTTTGAATATTTTAATTCTTCTTTACTCCACTCATGTGAGTGATATTCATGCCTCACGAAAATTGTAAATGAGAGAATTTGAGAGAGATGCTGCGAATTGCACATTACCTCTAGTTTCTAGTATGTACCTACTTGCAACAAGCATCAACCAATTGGCCCACATAACTTTAATTCAAAGTTAGAACTTTATAAAATTCGTAGACAACGAAAGTTAGGCAAGTTAGAATTTCATTACCTCTTTCAGTTAGAAAGAATTTAAAATCCAGTTTATGATGAAGTCTGATGATTTTATCCAGATAATCCTCTACTATGTAATGTCATTCTTAAACTACCAATGTACCTATATGTATGCATCTCGCTGTAATAACAATAACCTTACTGAATCTTCGATGATCTTCCATCGCATTTGTGTGAGTCCTATTGTATTGAAAGAGCTCAGAGAGTGTTTCACATGAAATATTACTTGAAGTCGAAAGAAATGCCATATGAAATGACAGTACTTCTGCGATTGAAACGGGGAAATATGACACTTCAGGTTAAAAGCTGTGCCATGCCATCATTTCGCAATCATGAGTTTAACAACAATATATCATTTCATCATTAAGCATTTTCTCGACTTTCTTTTCAATCCTAAATCGTATGTTCATGGATATTCTGGAACTTCCATGCATCCCTCATCAAAATTGCCAAAGGTTATTGGGTACGAATGCAAAACTTTCTTCAAATTTCAGTTTCATCGAGCTCTTCAATCTCTATAGTACATGTCAAGTATTTTTATTATGTTCACATGTTTATGGGTACAGTTAGGAACGCATGATCAGGATTTTTTGCACCTATAGCATTTTTGTTTCCTATGCTTCAACATTTAGGGAATACGAAAGTTGCTCAGGAATTCATAAATATGTATTAGCAATACGCCTTGTCAAGGGATTTCGGGTACATATATATCGGCCGGCTGCAAAACCTGCGGCGTAGCAGTAATTTGCATTTTTTCCTTGCATTATAATAATTGTTAATGCTACAAGAAAACAAGTTAGGCTACGCTTTGCAGCCTTTATGATATCACAATAAACTATTTCATTTTGGACGGTCTCCTAAGCCGAGTTTAAAGATACCTAAATCACGTGAATGTTCTTCAAAGTAAAAAGGCGGTGACTGGAGAAAAATCAAACCCCAAAATCTAATTCAGCAAAAAAAAAGCTCTCCAAGTCTCTTTAAAGGTAATAATATTTCACGAATTATTTGCTCAAGTAGTTAGCAACATAAATGCTCATTAGCAGAGCATGGATCGAGGTCATCAACACCATTTAAAAATTTTGCGTGGAAAAGAGTCCGTAGTGAACTACTTAAATGTTTGATTGAGTGAACTAGTTGAATAGACCTTGGATCGTATTGAGAACAAACACGTTATTGTTTTGAACTGACCAGCTCAACTCCACGTACCCACTGGATTAGATCCTGCTTTATATGAGCACAAGAGATACAAGGTAATGTATGTATTTATACTACCTATTGCATTTTAATGCATGATGATAACGATAAGCATTATCTTTTGTGACTACTTTTGGTTAAAATGTTAACGAAGGCAAGGTAGTCATTTAAGGAAATCTGTGAGCTAAGCATTGATATACAATGATGGGTTTAGTGGAGTTAATTATTATAACTTAGTCATCGATTAGACGACACACAAGTTTTAACAGTAGTGAACATTGTGTTCTTCATCTGTCATCATGAGTTATTGATAAATCTCGTTCGAAAATAACAAGGTACGTATTATAGTCTCTAGAAGAAAATGAGATTATTGATTCATGTTGACAAGCAAGGATTGAAGAAGACTTACAATTTATTTTGGTAACATACAGTTATACGAATTCGTTCTTCCTGAACTTATCCACCATCTTGATTTCCCACATATCATTTGCCATTGGTCAGTTATATGGTATGTATTTGAACGTCCTCAATTTTATTTAATTCACTTTCTTGGAGCAAGGTTATTAGGTAAATATATATTTTCTTAAGTTGTTTGTGTCCAACTTATTTAATGCTGGATACGATATTTATTCTGTTCATCTGACTAGACTGGACTATGAAGAAAACATTGTTTTAGTTAGTTGCTTTTTCTGCGCCAACAAGTCAAAGCTTTAAGCTAATTTCCTAAAAATTTGTTGACTAGTGTATGTTTACTGGAGCAGTTTAGTTCATCAATGCAATATAATTTACCATATTACATATTATCACAGTCCAATGAAAAAATGAGGCAGATCAGTTCAAGGTTGAAGCACACTTTGTATTGGACACATAAACATAATAGGATGTTTTCAATTTGTGAATTCAATGGCTGACTGGCATCTTGATTGTATCTGTTTGAAAGGATAATGAATTTCATATTATATTATACGAGACTCGAAATGCGATTTCCAGTTTCTTGGAAGCCGACATTTCTGTACAAAATGAACAATAGAAGACGAATGGATTTGTTTTTTATGTCAATTATCCATTAATCCATTATCCTTTAATGCATAGTTTTTATATACATACCTATGTATGTTCCCTATATTATGTAGGTATAGTATAATTTACATACCTTAAGTCTGACACCGATTCAATTAATAATGTCATGTTTCCAAACGTGGGATTTTGAAAGCAATGATAACGGCACGGTGTGAAATTAAATGTGGGTGTGTGTGCTACATGAAACGATTGTAAGGTATGCTGTAGTTATTTATGTGACACGTTTATGCGATCGTTCTTGACAATGTGATGAACTTTACTAAATTGCTAAGGCCGCCACCATCCTCGCAGCAACTATCAGATGAATCTTGTTCAAATTATGTATATACGAATGAATTATAAAATCCATCATTTAATGTGATTCAGCCCACTATCCGTTTTTACACTTCCTGTACTTTCTCTTTAACCTTTGAATGAAGCTCTAAAATCGACCTCCCTAAATTACACCTTTTGTGAAATTCACCTTGCGTAGTTATTTACTAATTATACTCAACGTTGTTTCAGTAAACGAAGCTAAAACTATTAGTTTGGCTGATGTGGTTTATATAATGTATTGTGCATAAAAATGGAAGCATCCTGACCATTCTTCCGTCCAACCTGTCGCGTCGAGAGAGTGCCCAGACCTGGCCTAAACATTCCGCTTTCTTCCATTTTTCTGCTCATGGTGCATATGAAATAGCTAGCAAGCACTATCATCTTTGATTTTCAACTAGTGCCACTACTCCGCACAAAATATGCATGAGGAAGGGTAACCTGTTTGTTAGGTCTGGCCTTTCTTTTTCCTGTCTTCTTCCCATGGCTACCCTGGCCCTGTCTTGTTGGTGTTCTCACTTCTGTTCCATGCCAACAAGATAGAACATTCCATTCAGTTCAGTTCACGCTGGAAGGAAAAAAGTGAGGAAGCAAGAGAGCGATGCCTTCGTCGAAAACGAAACCTTCTCCAAAAAAAAACCTAGTGTTGTCGCTGGAACAACCGACTGAGATGGTTTATACAAGAGGGAAAAGTGGTGGTAGGCAGTAGTTGTAGTTAGAGCGGTGTTTGGGTTGGTTGGTTCTCGTCAAGTGTTCTCTCAGTTTTCATCACTTTGCAACATTACTTGTTCTTTCACTAATATCACGCTCCCACTAACATTGTTTTCTTTTGATTCCAGTCCCATTTTTTAAGAGTAATGAAAAGAAACTTTGGTGTGTGCACAATATACAAAGAAATTCAATTTATTCATTATTTTCTCCTCTCCAATCAATTTCCACGAACCTTCTATTTCATGTTGGACACTTCGCCGTCTTGATTTTTAGCGGCAGACATCGCTTTCTCTGCCAAAGGTGAACCTCATGCTGCCCCTGCCGCCCTATTTATCTTCTGCTGCTGCGGCTGCGGCGGCCGCTGCAAGTGCTGCTCTACTTTCTTCGCTTTCAGAAAGTAACAAAAATACATTTATTCATATTCATTATAATATTCTATTCTCAATTTCTTTGCGTTCCCGAAGACGTGGAAGGTATTTATTTACTGAAGCAAGCTACATAATATTATATTTAAATGCATACTGCAAACGTTGCTTGTAGATGGTGTCCTAATTAAATATTATTAGCAAGTTATTGGTAAATCTTCTGAACAAATTTTCCTGCAATTGGCAATTCTGAAGCTGGAATTCCTACATATTTCTTGAATGTACCATGTACCTCGTTTAAAACTAAAGCACACACCGGGTACGATTGTGAAAGGTATCATTGTGAAAGGAATCTTTGAGTCTTGCTTTTTCATTGGAAGTAACTACGTGTGTACCAAGATTTGTGCCTTGTTCGTACTCTTGCTTTTTCTTGAGCCACAGGTCTTGAAAACACAGACATACCTACTTTTAGTCTCATGCAGGCACATAAGGTAAACAATCCCATGCTTAAATGTCGAGTGAAGTGAGCGCTTGGCGCTCTAGGGCTCTTTGACTGACTTCTTTGAGTGAGCTCGAGTTGATTTCGAAATTCATCTTTAGAGTTATTGACATTTTCTCACGAGTCAACTCGTCGTGGGTCTTCTTGCAGATGCTATACTTCTGTATTGAATTGGAATGTGAAGAATACAACAGAATGGCGATCTTTCCTTTTGGAAGAAACATTCTCCGGGAACTCGTACATGCTCCTTTTTTGTTTTTGCTTTTTCTTCTCGTTTCTTCAGTTTAATATGATTATGAAAGTGGTTTTGGCATCAAATAAATATCCAACGTAAATCTGTGGAGGCTATTTTAGCCCAGGCGCGTGTGTAGTTTTCCTATTCCATGTAGCAGTCTTTAGATTCCGTTTATCCCACAAGTTCCATTTTCTTTGCGTAAGAAACTTGTTGATTTCTCGTATATTCCGGAGATTATGCTTGATATTTTTCCTTCGTTTCAATTGAAGTGAAAGGCTTCTTAAGAACCTTTTAAGGTGATGGTTCTAAATTATCAATTTTTACATTTTATTAAAGCGTTGCACTTACCTTTGTGTAGTGGCATAATAAAATTCATTATTTGCGCGTTGTACATGCTAATTTAGGCTTAAAGATTAAACCTCACAAATAGTTTCGCTATATTTTTCCAGTCTAGTTGTTCAAGAAGTACCTACACTCATTTCATTTCACGGCTGCAGATGATCGACCTCAATCCACATTCCACAATTAAGTTGAAGTTTTCGCTATTGACGTTTTTAAAATGTTTCATGGTTAAAGCAAACTTAAATCCTTAGGCTTTTTTTGATGTAGCGACTGTATCATTACAAGGACTTATCGTACACCCTCCTTCTGCTTTTTATTCCAAGAATGTGATTTAATTTCCAAATTGCTTCCTCTCTGCTCCTTAAAATCAGATGCCTACTTTCGCAACAGAACAGGAATATTATTAATAAAATATTATTTCGCTCACACGCGTGCAAGGTATTATTTTCATTATTATTCGTCTCATCATCAAAATGATGAGAGGAGAAGAAGAAAGGGCTTTTACTAATGTTGATGAAATGAAAACGCGAAATGCTGCTGCTGCGTCTACCTTCTTTCTTTCCCTGCTAATATGGATACTAATATGGATGAGGATACTGCCTGCATGATTGCGGAAAATTCCCGTTTCACATTATTCGAGGGTAATATGAGCCCACCGTGAATCTTCAGATTCTCCTTAATCGCAGATATTTCCTTGACGTTTTTTGTTTGATCCTAAGTAGATCTTTTACAAGGAGAGAAAGACTTATTGAGATGAATGTGACTATGGATGACGATGTGCGTGTTCCAGAACTTTCTCTTTTCATATCATGTTTTCATCCACGTCTTTTCCTTTTCTGTTTGAAAAACAATCCTAATCCATTGTCCCTACCATTCTATTTTTTGCTGACAGCCGGTGTAACGTACTGGCAAAAGAGAATAATAAGAGCATGGACTGAGCACTTTGTTATGTTGTTATGTACATTTGTGTATCCTAGGGTGTTTGCATTCTTCCATTGTGTATTAGTGAATTCCCATTCCCACCATTACCTTTTCTTCACGGTTACACATGCAGGTTTCGATTTCAACAGTTCCTTAGAGAAAGGTTAACTACGCTTTGCCTTCTTTCTAAATCATGGAACGACAAACACTTGTTATGTGGAAAGAACTGGATTTTGTACATTTCAGCTCCAGTGCAAACATACATGTTCAAGATTTATCCCACATTATTACTTTTTCCTTTCAATCTCAACTCGAAAAGTCTTTTTTTGGTCCACGAGCAACGAGAATTAACTCAGCTATTTTCATTTCCTTCTTTGCATCCGAAAGAACCATTCGAGGAAGGAATTCATTTTGACATGCTTCCCCGATTTGATCGAAGGTCTGGAATTCGATAAATTAATCAATGTCTCGTTCTTTTCCTAATTTACCTATTTGTCAAATATTTTCTCAAAGAGAGAAGTCGAGAAAGGAATGATTGCTTTTAAGAACAAGGAAGCTATTTGTATTTTGTATCTTCATTTATATTTGAAACGTTTTTATTTAAGTTGTCAGCAAATTAAGTCAATTAATTTAGTTTCAATCAGCCTGCTATAAAGTTTTATGGAACAGAGAGGTGGAATTTAATACATTATTATTTGAAAGTTGACAAAGACAAAAACCTGGAAGCCTGGAACTTCACGGGGAAATCCTTTAACATCCAACTTCTAAGGAACGGTGTTGCCACCGCCGTTCTGGCCAGTCCATACTTTGTATTAGCAAGTAGCATTAAAATTATTATCTGGTTCAAGGAAAGCGTTCATAATTGAAAAGATGTACACGTAAGCACAAGAAATTCTAGAATACCTTAGGAATAGCTCAACTAACTTATGCATACATACCTCTGACAGTGTACATGTACCTGTAGCAATGCATTAAAGTTTAAATCAAATACTTGCACATATTTTTATCGGTGAAAGGAAATTTAGTAATATGAAAGCAGAGCTCATAGCTCATGAAATATATTTCCTTATCTATAAACCATCAGTATCAAATAGATTTGATGTGTAGTAAGTATGTAAGAAAACACATTTTATCGAACCATTTGCGATTTCTGAAGTCCTCTAAATCGGTCGAAAGGAACGGAAATTGATTACAAGTAGTTTACTAGTTACGCTGTTGCTTTCATAAGAATGTAGTTGCTGGACACTGAATCCCTGGACACAGCCACGAAGAAGTATGAGTTACTTACGCAATAGAAAGGATGCAATAGCTCAGCCAACTTAGGCTAATCTTTTCCCGTTCGGGGCTCATAATAATCAATGAAAATAATATCCGACGAGCTTCATTATGTACACATTTTCTGCTGAAGCCAAATATGAAAAAATATTTTGCACAGTTGTTCGATCTAATAACGAATTAAAATATTTCTTGCGTTTAAAAAACTGTTAAAAATAATAGAAATCATGCAGGTTTTGATAGGTTTACCTACTCATGTACCTACGTATCTGTTGGGAATGTAGCTGGAAGAAGTTCTTGCCTCTAAGGTCTAAGCTGCCTGCTTATCTTGTTTGATTTTGATATGCAAAACTTTTTCTCCAGAGAAGGTGCAACGGGTGAAAGGGAGAAACAGAAGAAAGAAGCAGAAATAAACCCATGGATTTACAATACCACTTTCACAGTCGTCTGCAATGTTTGAGAGTTTACAAGGGTTAAAATCTAGGCCTTGGACTTGAAAATTTCTGAAAAAATTAATTTCTCTGCGCATTAATTACACTTGGGATTTGTACACGGGAAGCCTACAAACTGCTTCCTTTCATCCTGAGCTAGGCCATACAATAATGATCATTCATCCTACGTCAAAAAGAAATTTAACGATCGGAGCATACTTTTTGGATCTAGAAGGAGCATTCTTTTCGGGGTATTTTGAGGAAAGCCTTATGGCATACAAAAGGCTGTTAATGCGTGGTATTGGATATTTTTCGAAAACCTATTTCAGGTGTTTGAATACGATTTAAAATCATTCCATGGCATGGGTTTCTGAATTTTACCTTTCCATGAAATTCGTCGTTCCATCTCAAAGTCCGCATAATAAGTAAGCAGTAAGGAATGAATGAGATGATACCGATGATACATCAATGCAAATGCTGCTATACCTGAAAATTATTATTTCCTTTTCCTTTGATATTATACACAGTATAAGTCTAAAATATAATACATGTCTGCAAGTTTCATAAAAGTACTTGATCATTCACTTCATGAATTACTCATACTCAATCTTCATGTTGGTTGTTAAGTAAAAATGATAATTTGACTTTTTCCGGGTACGTCAAAAGAGAAACTTTTTAAGACGCAGTGATAAAGTGTTTTAATGAACTTGACGGAAGAAAGTATCTTATAATTCTCCTCTCAAAATCACCATGTTTGTTCGCGATCATTTTTGAGAAAGTTTTGAGTAGTTTCCTTTCCATTGCTTAGATTCCAATTATATTATGTATAATATGACCATTTGCTTTCTTTGACGTGCGTAGAACTTCGCTCTATACCTTTTTAAGTTTGAAAGGAATTTTAATGTCAAATCTTTTTACGATTTGCAATTAACAGCTCTATAACTAATGTAGGTAATCACTATGAACATGAAGCCAGCTACTCCCTTGGTTCTGGTGTCATGTTTGTGCACTTATTTTTGGAAACTTTGACAAGGAAAGGTTTATTAAGAATCCTCCTGTGAAAATTGATGACGGCGGTTCACATTATATATCATCTTCACAAACACATACCTAGTTGTACATACTATAGTTGTGTGCGTACCGCGCGGTTTCTTATGAAGAAATCACTGAGTGAGTCTTGTCAAAGATAAGTCCTCAAAAAATATCGTACACTGGCCATTACCTTAAAGTCAAACATTTTTCATCAGGGAATCCGAGACCTCAGAGTCAGAGATCGAAAACAAATTGTTTTACGTTGAGTAGAAAAATATTAGAAGGCTTAGGAAATGAAAGTTCTCAGTCTGATATAAACCTGGAGGGCTATCATAATTTGTATGTACCCATAAATGAATCTAAGGACGGTATTACGACGACGCGACGGACACTGGAATAGATGGCACAATAGCTCATATAAGTGTCTCATATAAGCTCTGTGGGTTTTACTTCTTTGATGAAACATGCAGGAGCAAAAAGGAAGGGAAGGGCCCCTCGACGCTAACTCTACAATTCGTTCCTAATGCTCCCTTGGCGTTGTTTAATTTCTTTTCAGAGATAAAAGTTGTTTTCATTTCCCTTAATTTTACTTTGAGGGTCATTTTAAATTTGGCTTTCCTGGAATGAATGTTTGGCTTTCATTAGAGCATCTCCTCTAGCCATGGAATGAGTTTTGCACGTACATGCCATATATTATTCCACTGAATCGTTTTTCTGTGAAATATCCTTACAGTCCACTTACCAGATACTCTCCAAATTTTCAAAGAAAGCTTCACTTTGTTTCAAATGCAATGCTATAGAAGTCTTTTTAAGCGTTGAGGATCTCGTTGATGGCATCATGTAATTTTTTGTTTGTCAGCAGAATTTCGTAGCAATATTTGTATTTGTAATGGAAATTAATTTCGCATGTTTGGCTTTAGTAATTAACTTAATGTACCTATGTAATGTATCACGTTTTTCCTTTTCTCTTGAAAACTTAGATTGCTGTAGCATGGATCAACATTCCCCTGCTGGACGGAATGTAATACGACCGGAACCTCGTTCAGCAGCGACTGCTCAACCTGTGAGTGGTGGGACCACGATGGGAAGACTGGTTGTTGATAGTGAATATCTCGTAGACAGCCAAATATTTCGAACTCCGAGCTCCATCGGTATGCCACCGAACTTAGCTCATCATTCTCATTCCAGACAAGTCGAGCCGGAGTCACCCCCTCCATCATCTTATGGGGACCAAGGGGGCAAAACCTTTGGAAGAAAAAGGTCAAGAAAACGTCCAAAGGTAAATCCTAAAAACCTAATAATGTGATTTAGATTTTAACCCTGAAGCATCATGTTTCACTATTTAACTATCCATGCTAGACTTGTGGCGTTTGTGGGGACAGGGCAAAAAGTTTCCACTTTGGCGGACTATCTTGTGACAGTTGCAAGGCTTTTTTCCGACGGTCCGTCCAAAATGATGCTCATTTAGCATTTAGGTTTGCCCAAAATATTTTGTCTTTATCAAGTTTTTTGACAGAATTGAAGGCCCCAAAAATTAATTTATCTTTTCTTAAAATATTTGAAAACGCATTTGGTATGTGCCTTCATATCAATTTGAAGGTGCGCGTATGACAGTTGCTGTGATATCAACATAAGCACGAGGAAAAGCTGCCAGTTTTGTCGTTTCAAAAAATGTCTCTCTATCGGAATGGAAAAGAGCTGGGTCATGACAGAAGAGGAAAGAAATCATCTAAACCAGCAGAGGTAAAGCTGCTAAACTTTTATTTCGTGACTAGTGTGTGACCCTGTTCAGATCGTTCACAAAGATTCCAGATTCCATTCGGGGCAAAATGAGATGCAAATGAAATGAGACGTTGATACTTTAGGACAATTGAATATATTGACAACTGATACTTAAATACACCAATTGAATTTGGTGAAGTGAATCGAGTCATGATTCAGCGAATACACTCAGGATTGTATTGATTTTTCAATTTCTTGCCGTAGGCTGGAAAAGAAGCAAAGCAAACCCTCTTCGCAACAACAACAACAACAGCAGCAGCAATCATCAAAACCTTCCACCGCTCCTTCTGCTAGTGCAGCACAAGGTGTTGGAGGTGGAATTGTTTCAATATCCACTCCAACGCCAACATCTCCAGTAGAGCCAAAGTACACATTCCAAGGGTTCGACCGTTACAGCAGCAGGAGCCAGTAATGAGCCCGCAGCATTAGCTTTTCACGAGAGCGAGTACGTGGCGGATGTGGATCAAATGTTGAACTATATGACCTTAGAAGAGCAGCTTGAAATCAAATCCGTAGTGGAGACATATCTTCATGCGTACAAAGAGATGCCATTCCGTGTGTCATTCGAGGAAGGTCGTAGAGACACCCTCGAAATTATCGAAATGTTTACCACAATCCTCCGACGTTTCGCGTACTTTTCAAAGTTAAATAAGGACTTTGCTGCTTTAAGCAGGAATGATCAGGGTAATCTTTTGCGGGCAGCGGTGTTGGAAATGTGTTTGTTGAGGGGTGCTGCTTGCTTTGATACGGAAAATAAACGATGGCCCAGCTCAACTATGGAGTCGTTGAAAGACTGTCCCCAGCTACGGGTAATTAAAATGCTCCTCTAAATATATGCGAGTAAATATATAGCAATTTATACATGTCTTTTTATTTAATTACCTTAATTATAGGTGGAAGATATGAAGCGTCTAGTCTCTAGAGAATTGTTTGAGATGCATATCACCTTTATATTCCACATGAAAAGGCTGAGAATCGACGAACCGATTGCAATGCTCCTCATCATGACTGTTCTCTTTTCACCTGAACGCATTCCAGTAGAAGATAAAGTGAAAATCAATCAGGCCCAAG
>JAHZNI010002578.1:0-10283 GCA_027744415.1 Seira ritae
CATTATTTTCCATGTCCTGGAAAATAACGAATATTGTCCGGACAAAATCCATCTCTGAGTTTTGTCTTTCCTTCTTTGAGGACACTGACTAACGCTGAAATCTGAATAGAATGAATTATTAAGGAACCCTGAAAAGTGCTCATCGCAAGAGGGATTTTGCTATGACTATTTAACTTCGGGCTCATTAATTACTCTAATTATCGCCAGGGTCGAACGGGTAGTTATTAATGCAAGCATTACGAGTACTTATAGGACACGATAACCTTCAGTTAAATGGAATACTCGCACCTGAGTTTTGAGTCTACCAAATTGCGAGACAGCTGTAGGAAGAAAGCAATCTTTCAAATATCAGAAGGGAAAAGTCGACCCGATCAAGCGACCAAAATTAAGTGGACAATCCGCCACATCGTACATACAGTGTAAGTGACTTTCCTGTTTTTCCAATTCAGTGAGCTTATCGATAAGTGATATCATCAGCACCTTGATTACATAAGGAAATGGTGTCCAAGTCTAATTACTGATGTGATTATTTTTGCTTATATCAGTCCTGTGGCTACGATCTAATTAGCTCGTAACGCAGACAATTTCGTTAAGAAAATCTTAAGCTTGCGCTATGATTGAGATGTCTGATGACTTTAAAACATACGCATATCCAATGGAATGCTTACTTTAACACTATACGGATAAAGAAATAAGAGATCTGGAATAATGAAATCTAACCAACTGTAACTTTTAATGTATTAACTTTTAAAGCTCATTAACAATGTGATAATAACAAAAGGGTCATTTCATTTAAGATACTTAGTTTCCACATCATTCTATAACCAACACAAATATTACAATTCGATTTAATTATGACATAATTACCAATTTTATTACGATTTGGTAAGGAAACCACCTCCCAAGTCACGTCTGCTAGGACATTTAAAACTAAGGTAACAGCTTGTAAATTGACTTAAAACTAATACACTACATCTACTGATTATAATTCTACATCGACTTCATTCACGACAATTCATCAAATATAAAAATTACCTTACTGTGGGTATAATTCTATATACGAACATTTAAATAGTAATATGAATAGAAAAAAAACTAGAAAAGGTTGAACATGAGTACAACATAATAGGAAGCTTTTTAATGTTCGCTGAAGGCACTCTTGACCATAGCGTTCAAAGTGTTTCCAGTTACGGGGTCAGTCAAAATGCCGAGGGCGTTACTAACTCTCATGTCTAGCTCGTCCAACTGAAAATAAGAGAAAAGCGGCAGCTTAATTTTAACCTACACAGAATATATTAATCTCAGTTCTGATAACATTTGAGTCTTTTTCTTACCAGTTTCAACTCAAACGGAGTTTCATACAACATCCCCTCGATTTCTTCTCCCAACTGGGTCTCTGCATTTACCACCACGTTGTCGACTCCATCTAAGCGCACTTTGAGTCCGAACACCGGGGTCTAACCAAACCCAGAAACACGTTCAAACCACCATCTCCAAAGACAAGGAGGTTGAGAAATGAATACTCATGGAATTTTCATACCTTGAACATTTCCTCACTCATCTCAAGCAAGTTTTTATTAGACACAACAGTTTTGTCCCCGTAGTCGATGAAGCACAATTGGGAACTGTTTGAACTTGCCGCAGTGACCCTAGCACGATAGTAAGCGCCGTCATATTCAGCAACCGCTAAATCGTCCTTTTGTGGTGGACGAGTGAATTTGGCCAATTCTACCACGAATAAAAAAATATTTTTCGTAAATGAAAGAAATCGCTTAATTTCATATGAGTTGTATAGCATTAGGCTACTAGGTAATAATTAATACTTACTGCCTTCTTCAACGTAGTTTTGCAATACCGCCTGGAACACTTCCAACTTCTCGGCGTCATCGGTGGCAACTACCTGGTAGTCAACAGGGTTCCAAGAAAACACAACGCTGACCACAGATCCTGTCTTGAGGTTTGGCGAGTATCGCATGTTCATCCAGGTCTTCTCCTCGGAAGCTGGCTGGACTTCCTCCCTCTTGATCTTGACCGGTTTCTCTACCTTTTGCGGGGACGGTTTCTCAATCACAGGCAAAGGTACACTTTTCTTAGCTGTGGTCTCCACATTGCTCATAGACATAGCTTTTGTCTCGATTCCCATGCCTCCCTTCATGTTCAGTTCCGACTTCTTTGGCTGAACTATTTCCACTAAAATGTAAGCAATTTGAATATGAAAAGATGAAAGCATCCGCCAAAGACAATAGGATGAATAATAATAAATTAAGCAAATAGCAATGAAGATGAATAACAACGAAACTTACGGGTCGGTTTGGGAATACTCGGCTTCACAGCGTCCACTGTGTCCTCCAGAATCTTCTTCCTCGGTTCAGGTTCAGACGAGGTGGTCTTAGAGGAGGCAACGCTGATCTTGCTCAGCTCAACATTCTTGGTACTCTTTGAAGGCGTCGAAATCTGCAGAGGCTTCTCCTTGAGAACTTCACAGTCGAATCCAGATTCGAGGAATGAGCTCGGTAGTGGCTTAGTTACGGGCACCAGAGGAATTTCAACGTTGCGAGGAGCAGCCAAGCTGATAGAAATTAAAATAAATGATTCTTTCAATACTATGATTATTCCAGGCCTTGGTAAATATGCAACAGGATTCCAATAGACTGAAGAAAATTCTGCTTCGCGTAATCATATATATAGATCAAAAGGTACTTCCAGAGAATAATTACTGGAGACGTAAAAAGATTAAAAAAAACTTACACTGGCTTCAAAGCTAGTTCATGTCCAGCGAGAACCTTGGAAAGGCAGCCACAAGCCTCTAGCCCCATGCAAACGATTCCTCCAGTGGTCTTATGCTGAAAACCAATTGTAGCTGCACACATTGTGCACTCGAGTTGACGGAACTCTTTGAAGAAGCGGAGCATCTGAAACAATTCATGATTTCATGAAGTTGATAACTTACGCAGTTAGAACAACTAACTTACAGATTAAAGATTAAAAAAACTTTTAAGCATGATCACAGCGAGACCGGGAACCTACTTCAACTACTATTATTATAATTTCACTTACCCTCAATTCCATTTCCGAGTTGTTACTTTCGGTTGCCGTTGAACCCATCTCCATAGCAGTGTTTAAATCAGACCTTCTCAGTTAAAAGGATTGATTGACGTTGACTAGTATTTAAAACACCGGCTGTTCACTATTCTTCAGTGGAGAAAAAAACGACAACTCTTTGGTACAATTAAGCAGAATTAAGAGAATCACAAAAGAAATTAACTGTAATAGCGAATTCTAATTAATTAAAGCTTCTGAAAATTAAATGTAGCTTAATAACTCAGGAGAACTTCCTCCTCTCACGAACAGCTCAATAAGAATGAGAGATTTTACAAGGGTCAAAGTCAAACGTAAACGAAAGAATAATTATGTTTGGTTGTGTTCGTAGAAGCCAAGCGTATGCGTATGGAACAATTACATGGTACCTTTTTTCTTCTAGAACAAACGATGATGTTGATAATGCATGCCGGGCTACTTCCCGACTGACTCGACGACAATGAAGAATTTATGGAATGTACTTAAATGTGGTATTACGACAATTGCTATTGCTGAAACTGAGAATTCGATCCGATTCAAATGCAAACGCAATGCAAACGCAAATGCAAATTCAAATGAAGAGAGTGAGACTAGTACGCAAAAACGATAGGAATTCAAACAAATGCTGCGTGCGACTGAACTGATTTGCCTAAGCTTCTAGCAGAGCATAGCATCCAAATAAATGGACCCCCAAGTTGCTCGATGTTCACGTTCACCACGAATTTCAAAGGAAGGAAAATGCAAATCTGCCAGTCGCAGTCGTCGTAGTCGTCATAGCAAGAAAAGAAATGAAAACGAAATACTGAATGTTGCTGAACGCGACTAACTGGCGCTGCGGCGGTGCAGCTGGACAACAAGGACTTTATTTGCTGTATTGAGTTTGTTTGTGTTGGTGTCTTTGTCGTGTCGTCGATGCGTTTTGTGTGTCGCTTTGTTTTTGGGTGTTATTTGCAACAAAGGACAGTAGGGAGGAAGTGTAAGCTGCGTTAAATGACGATATTCCATGCATATTACATTTTACTTACTGATATTTTACTGAGATTTAGTTGGGGATTATGTAAGGCTCTAGGCAAGGGAGCCTGACCTGAACTACACTAAAAATGCGGCTGTGCCGATCAATATCATTCGATGACCTACATTAAGTATTTTCATTGTTCATATCATAAAACGGGGATGATTCCGCCACTGATACATAAAACTAAATGCATAAAAATTAATTTCCTTATATATCTAGCTAGGCTATACATGGCATGGATATGGCTATTGATATTATTCATATATTATGTGGCTGTGGAGTTGATCATTATTATTATGTATATTTAAAATCTTATCAATTGTCATTCTGGCTCGAATAAAAGTAATACAGAAAACATTGTCACAATAGCGCAGTTACATGCAGTTGCATGACATGACACTGCCTTGACATTATGACTGACTGGCGCACTTTGATTGTGATTTTGACGATGAAAGATTGATTTTAAGATGGTCTATGTCGACGTCGTTGAGTGAAGATCGATTTATCGACTACGGGCAGGATGATGATTTGATCGGATGTAATGGCAGCTAAAATTGTTACCTATGCTATCGAATTTTTTCCTCCAAGCCCTTTGGGGCTAGTCCTGCGCTTGATTTGATGATTGTACGACATTTGGTATAAAACAAATGGTCTTGAATAACCGTTTCAATTTAAAAAATCGAAATTTCAAACTATTTGTCGTTAGACCTTTTGGTTTATATCATTTAGTCTTTATACCAATTGTTTTATACCATATGTCAGCACACCGATTTGATGTGTTATGTAAATCAAGCTGCTTTGGCTGTGGCTAACAAGTCATCTTTTAGCTCCTCAAAAATCGACGTTCGTTTGGATCATCAGTTTATTGCTCAGAACAGCACACCTTGAGAAATGCCTGACATATCGATCAGTACGTACATATCTAATATTTCGTTTAGAAGAGAATGGCTTGGCTTGACAATCTTGATTCTTGGTCTTAACAGTGCTCCTAGTACTTATTTCATTTTGGAGAACATTTCCATTTGCTCTTGTCAACAAAATATTACGACTGTGTCATGAGATGATGATATGGGCTTCCACTGTCATGTCAACGGAGCTGGGGTTTTCAAGCTTCTCGTTTCCATCTTTTTTTTCAACAGCCTATCACTCAGTTGGATGAAGAAACACTCAGAAGAAATTCCATTTAGCCCAAGTGGTACTAAGAATTCAGGAATCAAACAAGAAGGTAGATAGCTTCCGAATATCAATTTTACGAAATGCAAATATGAAAGACAAATGCAAATTAAAAAGGACGAAAAGGTCTCTTTCTCGACTATGGTAACCGATCCTAAACGAAAGCAATTAAACATTAAACCTCAAATCTTGTGTTTCGCTGCAGTTGCTTCAGGTAGCATTAAAATAGAAAAGGATGTTGCATGCATTTGATTTAAAAATTAAGATACTTTGATATTACTGGAATTGGAACGCTTACAATTAAGGCTTTTTAAAATTAAATGACAGTAACTACTTATTTATGCGCATGCAGTATTATGCTGAAGCAGATCGAAGAGGAGGGGATGGGAATTGGGAATGATGATGGGATGATATCAGAAAAATTACTTTACTTTGAATTACATATTTAAGAGGACTTCTTCATCCTGCAAAAATGGCTTATGAAAAACAGAGAGGGACGCGTTGATTAATATTCATGCGTTTTCCTTATATTTACAGGAAGGATTGAAGCAAAATATCACTTTACCCCATACAACCCAGATTTCCCATCCCATTTCCCATCGCAGATCGCCTTAGCAATTATTTGATGATTTCTGATTTCAAATGTCATTGTCCAATTCCTCGTTGCATATGCACCTAAATTGAAAAACACTCTGAGCTAAGCAAAAATGCCTCGGATTCCATATAAAGAAATATCCTTTTTTACAACTTCAACAGACGGGCAGACCCATCATGATTAAAATCATCATTGGTGATGACGACGAAGATGATGATCATATTCATATTGTCCAAAGTCGATATTATTTTTTTTTGTTAGATGCTTCACATATATAATATCGTAAATGAATATCAAAAGTTCATTATATTCATATGAGGCCTTTCGTGCGTAATCGGCAATCAAAATGAATCAAAAGTCCATAAACATCTCACATTTCACTTGACTTGTCTGAACGCAAAAGCCTAATTTTATGGTCTTCTTTAGATGGATTGTAAAATATTATTATGGTACATGGATGAGGATTGAAGTTTAATAATATATGTATGGTTGGTCCATGCATAAAAACAAGTACCTTTTTAGCATTTACGGGATACCAGCAAACGGAAAAGAAGAGTCAGCCTTATGCAATGCTAAATGCTAACTATAATGTTAGAGAAGAGAGGATAGAGGAAAATGTAATCCTTTCACATTCCTTTTATGTGACTCGTTTCCTTTTTTGGACAAACTTTAGCTATTTGGTGAGCTAATATCTTCTGTCCGTTCTGCATGTACATAAGAATACATATTGTACGTGTATTTTTCCTGTGAAAACAGTTGTGCTCTTGTTCTTGTGTTGTGATTTTTATTCCCCGTTTGTCATCAAAAAAGTTCACCTGGGATTTTTTTCGGAAACGCTCAAAATCAGTTCGATTTTCTGGGATTGGGATCACTTTTGTTGGTTGTCTGTGACATCGAAAAGTAAGTTAATTGTTCATATAATATCTATCATTGAACTTGAAGTTAGTGAATTACATTCCATTCCTCCGAGGGGCGTGTTAACTTTGAAGGAGAAAACCTTTTGGGTAATTAAGGCTCGGTTTGGTTTGAACTTCCCCTTTTGTAAATAAATTTCAATAAGATTTCGATTTACATAGTTTGATTTGCATGAATCTTTTTTTAAAGCTGGAGTTAGCTAATTTTCTAATAATTTTTTATTTTTTTCATCAATTGAAGATTAGCGATCATGTCTGCACGTAAAACGGGACGTCGTGGAGTTACGAAGAAGAGGGCTCAGCGAGCCACTTCTAATGTGTTTGCTATGTTCGATCAAGCACAAATTCAAGAGTTCAAAGAAGCGTTCAACATGATCGACCAGAATCGCGATGGATTCATCGACAAGGATGATCTTCATGATATGCTAGCTTCACTGGGTAAGATTGCGATCACACTTGTTAAATAAATATAGCATGTAAATTTCTTTTAGTAAAAGTAATACAATATGAATATTTAATTTATAAAAAGCACTACAAATTTTAAATGAGAAATATTATGAATTTATATTTAAATAAATTTTTGTTTTTTAGGTGGACGAAATGTTCCGAGAAGCTCCCATCAAGAACGGACTCTTCAACTACATCGAGTTCACAAGGATTTTGAAACACGGTGCCAAAGACAAGGATGAGCAGGAGGCTTAAATCCCGTCCGTGTCTATCATTCCTTCATCCTGTCGCTCGATGACATTTATAAAAATTAATTTAAGATTGCTTTTTATTTAATCATTTATCATCATGAAATTGTTCAGCTCAGAAAAAAAGCCTAACAGACCGGACCATTATATTTATTAGTTTTATAGAAAAGATCCAATCCAATACTACTAATACTGCTCATCATGAAATCAAATCAGGTTTAAAACACAAAGGAGATCTTTCATATCAAAATGTGGTCGATGTATTGTTGAGTGCAATCAGCATGACATGAAGGCAATAGAAAATCTTACAAATCAATACAGTATTGTTATACGAATTGCATGCCTTAAAAATTAACTCCGCTTTTAATAACCAAACTGTAGATCATCTACATCTACAGTAGATGTAAGGGGCTTGTAATTTGTACTTAATTATTATGATGTTATTTAAAAAGGACAGTGGACCCGCCTTTCATAAAATCGCTAACACTTCACTTATAACGTGCGTTCGATAAACCATGAACGCCCTCAATTTTAAATTGCATTTCGCTTGTTCTTAAATGGTCCCAATTTAAGACCACCGGTCCCACTTCAACCCAATAATTATGTACTGTGCTATTTTTACAAAATTTGTTACAAATAAATGATGAATTGGATAACTAACTACAATATTATGGCGTCTTTATTTTCTTACGTAATGGTCTCTTCAGCATAATTTTATATTTAATTGATGATATATGTATCTCTTTTAAACTAAAATAATAATTGCCTTGCGTTTGATGCACTCGAATGAGCAAGGTTCGTATCCTTACGTCATAATGCTCCCGGTAGGATTTCCGAAACTGGTGGGAGGCATGCTTCCTCAGATTTTTTGAGACAGCATCAGGTTTCCAACTCAAACTTCTCAAACAAACTCCAAGTGCTTCCAAGGTCCTTAAGGCTACCTGGGAGTTCGGTCAAAAGTTTTCTTCGGAACAAAGTTATCGCCTTTCAACTTGTGTGCCCTTGTATGGTTGTACAGAGACTGGAAAACAAAAGAGCAATGATACATCATTTTGACAAGTAGGTCAAAAGAATCAGAGTTGATTTAAAACAGTCAGTCCTACATTTTTGGATCACGTAGACTTACCGCGCTCTGGCGAAATCGATGACCACATAAGTCACAGGCGTAAGGTCGCTCTCCAGTATGAATCCGCATGTGACATGCGAGTACCTCAGGTGCTGAGCAGCTTTTCCCACAAATTTCACACACATACCGGAGTCCTTTATGCTTAATATTTACATGAGCCTTTAGACTTGAACCTGCTTTGAAGGATTTGTCACACTCTTGGCATTTGAACTTCCTCTCTGTTGAATGAGCCACCTCCTGATGTGTCTTCCACTTGCTCCTTCCCGTTATTACTGCTGGACAAATATGACATCGAAAGCGCTGAGGCCCCTTATAGCCAAGGTGATAATACCTCTCATGCGCAGCTGCTGTAGTTCTGTTAGGAAAATTTTTCTCGCAGAATCGGCACTTCAGTGGCGGTGCACCATGCTTCTTCACATTGTGGCCTTCCAGACCAGCCTTAGTCTTGAATACAATCTCAGGCTGGCATACAGTACACGAGAACTTCGACTGATTCGACTCCTTTTGTCCTTTCCCTTCATGTTTCGTTAACTTGTGCCATTTCAGGGACGGTAAGCTAAAAAGAGTTGCGTCACATTCTTCACAGAGAAACTTCTTTCCGATTTGATGTTCAGTGAAGTAATGACTTCGTAGAGTGAAACCTTGCCCAAAGGTTTCTGAGGAGCACATGTCGCAAGTCACACCACCTTCCTTTATGTGTCTCGTGACGTGATCGACAAATTCCTCTTTGTTTGGGAGCACGAAGGGGCACCGGTTGCACTTGACGACTTCTTGTACTTCATGGTTCTCCTTCAAGTGGGCTTCCTGTTCTTTCGGTGTACGATGCTGCATTTTCTTCCCCTTCTCCTCACAAATGGAGCAGAGTTGCAATCCCTTCTTCTTTTCAAATTTAAAGAAATGGGATCGCATGTGATATTCCAAGCTTTGTTTTATCGTAAACGATTCTCCACAAGCTTTAATTGGACAGCTGAAGTTCTTCTCAAGTGTTTCGTGCCTCTTTAGGTGATTCCCTAACTTTAGTAACTTTTCGAAGTCCTCGCCACATTCAAGACATTTCCTGTCAACCGGACATTCCTTCCGATGCTTTCGTCGGCTTGTGCAGTAGAAGGAGTAGCGGGATGCGAATGTCAGATCGCAATTCTTGACTGGACAACGATAAGCCATGTCGCCCACGTGGGAATACATGTGGCCATAAAAGAGATAGCGTTCCACAAACTTTCCACAAAGCTCACATTTGCTTCTCGAGGTCATGGGTACAGGTATTTTTGGTAACGGCTCTTTGGCAGCTGGAGTTGATTGCGCAGGTCGCTTATGAGCTTTCTGCAACACCTTTACTTCCACAACCTTGCTTGCTTCACGGGGTGGGGGCTCTGATCCAACATTTAAATTTTGCGCTTTAATCAGATATTTTCCACACGCTGTGGGTATGATGGAAGTGGTGACTTTCGGGCGTTTCGGAGGAAGTAAAGGATCCTGGTCTAGACTTGCTTTTCTGCTACTACTTAGTCCTGCAACTGCGAATTCCGATTCTTCGGAACCATTGTCGTTATCCCTGAAATAAACTTCTGGTGCAGAGTCATCATCAAAGGCATTATCATCAGGCTGACCAGACGAAACCATAGTAGAAGATTTGCCTACTTCCATCTTGACTTCCGTTATCTCAATGTCATCGTCTGAGTCTGAAGAA
>JAHZNI010002579.1:0-12340 GCA_027744415.1 Seira ritae
AGAATTTCTCGCTCACATCAACGCTAAAAATAACGATGCATCATCGTTGACACGAGAAGTATGTTTATAATTTATCATTTCTAATGCCAAGTACCCCTACACCGGTTGCACATCAGAACACACTGAACACAGTCTCTCTCCATCAAAGAATAAACTAGATTAATCTTTGATAGATTCGTTAGTATACGGTGCTCACGTCTGGAATAAAAAATGATAAAAACATCCGATTTTTATTGCTTGTTTTTCTTCACTTTCGTTTTCTTTAGAAAGAGGGAATGAATGCTGTGCACGTGACAAATATCCATTAAAATTTTCTCGTCAATTAAGTTATGAAAAGCGAAGTAAAATTAGGAACAAATCGTTGTTTAGAATCGAAAAATACCTGTATGCACCGATGTATTCTTAAAAATCTTCCATTATTTTATGTCATTCATTGCAAGATATAAATAATGGAATATTACAATATGGAATATGTAATATTGCAAGGAGATATCATTAGTGCATACTGGAAAAATACATATCTACGACTCGAAAGAAGAGTTGTCCGAATTCACAAAAATCATGAGACATCGCATTTTAATTTGCATAAATGGTCATGAAATAGTAACTTTCACTCGCTAACTTTACTTTTACTACCAAAATACTAAGATGATGTTTATATATTGACTCATGACGTATATTTTTTTTCCAGGTCTGCGGAATGCTTTCATCATTGGAAAATTATTACTGGAGATATACATCAGCTTCAGAACTAGTAAATATGATACTGGCATTTGTGGAGACAAGGGCTTATCAGGTTTGTTTTCGACATTTTCGTCATTGCACGACCCATTATTTTTTTCCTTCCTTACACTCAGATTAACTTTAATAATTACTTCGTTGTTTATTTTTTTGAGGCTGTTTGTCTATTCGCTTCTTGCTTTTTTATTGTAATTGAGCAGATAATTGACCAGTAATATTGTGATCTATGTACATAAAAATTCAGAGTGAAAGAGAACAGCACCTAGATACATTTACATTGATTGTAGAGTAAAAGGATAAATATTTTATATTGCTCCAGAATGCTTCTTGCTTTCTAATTCCTATCCCAATTTATGAAAAGGCGATCGTGGGAATCCCTTGCTTTTGCTAGAGCAGCGGTTGGACAAATTCTATAAAAACATACTTTCATCATGTAGTGCAAAGCAGGTCACATAACATAACCACACCGTATCGTAACACATGCTCCCAATTATTTCTCGGTTCTCTTGAACAAGTTTTGTTTTGATAGAAAAC
Source organism: Seira ritae (assembly GCA_027744415.1). Lineage (NCBI taxonomy): Eukaryota > Metazoa > Arthropoda > Collembola > Entomobryomorpha > Entomobryidae > Seira > Seira ritae. Next base: position 1,276 of record JAHZNI010002579.1, read on the forward strand.
TTTGAAGAATTTCTGCTACTAAAACAAAAGGAAAATGCTAAACACTTTAAAGAAACTTTTGAAGTGGCTTTTGGTCCGGTGTATTGAATTTGTGCCAATTCCATTCCATCGAAAAATGACAAACTACTGCTGCAGTTGTACTATACTTGCTTGCTCAATAAAATAAACTTTTTATTCACAACTTTCTTTGTTTCCTTACCTACCTTCACCCGATTTGCTTCTGCCTAACGGTGAATGAAGAGAATGGAATGGAGGGTCAATAGTCAAGTAGACTGATAGACTAGAAAGTGTGCATTATGTGTAACGTGTGACATGTCAGATAAATAGGAGTTTCCCACGTCAAAATCTGTTATTACTTGTTATTTCAAAACAAAGTAGGGATTTTTAAAATCCTACTCATTCGTTGAATACTATGATTTAAAGGAGAAACTAAGACGTGTCAATTCGTTTCTGTGTAAGCAAATAAATGATGAATCGCTTTGTTATTTTTTTTATTTGAACAAATTGACTAGGAGCGTTTGAATGTACATACATGCACTAAAATGATACCTACATATTTACGCGGCATGAAGAAAAGAGAAAGATGAAATGTTTTATCATTCTGGATGAGAACAAAGGATATATGCAACATGGTAGGAGAGGGGCGAATCGAAAAAGTACTTTTAGACGTGAATAAGATTAGATTAGTTTTTTTCATAAAAGGAGCAGGGAGTTTATGCTGTTTAGCTTTTTGGTAATATGTGGTGATGATATTCTCCTTTCTGATTCGATGTTTGAGGAAAAGGAAGAAAGAAAGCCATTGTGTGTAAGATGATATGATACGAGGCACGTTGCTTTTAGTGATTCTTCCCGTAACCCATCTCGGGCTTTGCCATTATATTTCTTGAGTTATGCTTGCTGTCTCGAGTTTCTTTTGTTGGCAGACTATGTTGGCTTAAAATGTTTTAGCCGATATGAAAATCTTGGCATTATAATTCTGTGTGAAAAGATGATGGTTTGATGACAGACTGATAAAATAATAATAAAAGCGGACGAATGTGGTATTAAAGATGGCATGCATAGTACAAGCACGTACATAGGTGACTTAATATATTGAGGAAAGCAGCCACGGCATTACTTAAGCACAAACGATTTGAGGAAGATCTCCCGGAGATGTATGCGTATGATTTCTCCAACTTAGCTAGCCTAGGTTTGTTTGATCAAATGAAGAGGGGTTGGATATTATGGTCCGTGTAGGAGAAATTTTCGAAAGTAGAATAACGAAACGATAGTCGGATGCAGGGGAAAGATAATAATACCTTCATAAAACCCGTACCCACTCCGTCATTAAAGCCTGCCAGTTTGAGATCTCCTTCATTCTTATTCTGGCGTTTATTTTTTTGCTTCTAGCAAAACCCTTTTGCTCTCCTTAGCTTTATCCTTTTCTCTCTCGTATCTCATTTTGTGTTGTTATTACATTTTACCACATCCTCAAAGAGAGCACTATATGCTTTCTATGTTATATGCTTTCAGATGTCCTACATCTTAGAAGAAATGCCCGACTCTTCTTCTCATGAAAAATTGAGAAAAATAAAACCGTCATCGCGTTCTTGTAATTGCGCACTACTTTGATTTGTTTGATCAAAACAATCACTTATCCCCAGTTCAAAAATAAATAAATTCTTCCAAGATCGTTATGATGCCTTTAAAACGCAGAGTTTTAAAATTTTACTGCTTACTTTGAGATGTGCTTTCCGCTCCAGTATGTCGGTTACAATATGGAATATTCGCATCTTTATCTTGCATTGAATGACATGCTGACTTTATGTCTGTCGCTCGTCTCGGTCTCGTGCTACGTTTGAGGGTAAAAGAAGAACGAGCTCGAACTTCAAAGAAGAGATAAAATTTAGTGGACTTAATGGAACTACGTGATGTACTTTGGGTGATGTGCATGAATATACATATTAGCCCTCACGTTTCAAAGTGAAGCAAGTTGAGTTCTTAGCTTGTCTAGAATAACTCCAGTACATAATCTGCCACCGCAACTTTTCTCTCGCTTTATTATATGAGGGGTAAATGAAAGCGGGAAAGTATTTTTTCACTTTACTGTAATTCAAAAACACTAACTCAGTATCTCGCCTTAAGCAGTCTTTGATGTAACTGTAAGTGACTGAAGTTGTAGTTGTGCCAAAGTTCATTCAGGAATAATATGCGAAGCTTCATCTACATAGTTTATGTTGAATCTGCAAGCATAGATACTTTCAATGATCTACCAACATTTGCTTTCTTCATCCACTGCTTCTCTCTTTTCCATTGAGATTCACTGGTTGAATCCCTTATTTTTATATTTTGTTTTAGTACTTGCATAGATTTCCTTGTTTCATAGCATAAGCATTTCGTTCAGTGTAGAAACGCTGTAGCAATTCGATCCGGGCGCTTTTCTAAATTATAATCATTTAACTTTGCCACCTGTATGCATTTCATTTCTCGTTCGAGCTCACACCCTTAGATTTTTGCATAAAAAATATCTTGTGTAAACCATAATAAGGATTTTTTCTTTCTGTATGAACAGCTATTCGACTGCGCCGATTTTCTAAGTCTTTCCGAGTCAATGGTTCAGATGGTCATGAGCCGGAATTTAGAAGTTGCTGAAATCAGGAAATTTGAGGCTATGCTTGCATGGGCTCGACACAAAATACGTAGCCGTCCTGCTACTTCCAAAGTTGATGCCAAAATGGAGTTCAAATGCACTATGGAGAGACTAGCAAGAGATTTAAAACTTTATCGAATTTCACCGCAGGACCTAATAAAGGTACAACATTTTTCTATTATCACACTTTCTTGAGCATTGCGTGGAAATACTATGAACTTATGTTTATGAGTTTAGAGAATGCAATGTAATGACACAAGTACAATATGAAGCGATTGATTCATGTTTGGGGTGAAGTGATATTGCAATGTTAATATGATTAAAACTTACAACATTATTCTTTCTTATCCAGATCGTGCTCCCCAGTAAAGCAATTAAGAATGAGCGAATTTTGGAGACACTTATGTTCCAGGCCAACTCAGGCATGTACCGGATCCAAGACTCGTACTTGGAAGCGTGTCAACAGCGGCTTCAAAAACAAGATTCCAGATTCTCCGAATCCTTCGATTACGGCTTATAACACAAGCAGAAGATGCTAGCTTCTGTTGCGTAATAAAAGCGAGTATGTGAACATTATACTTTTCTTACTACTGCGCCAATTGAAAGGAAAGTGATGTGTGTTACAAGAGCTACGGAGTTACGACCAGTACAGTAAAATGGTAAAAAAGTCGAAAGCAAAAATCTATTTTATATATAACAACACAAATTGATGTCACGCAGTCGATTATAAGTTTCATAGGTAAACTTACGAAATTGTCTAGAATATTAAAATCATATATGTTTATTTATACTTCAGGAATAAGGTTTAAATAAGTGAGCAGTACCAACAACTACAGTTCTACAAATACGCTTCATACAAACAAACTTGTTCCAAAATGTCTTCGGATTTTTTCTGAATGGAAAACGCGTATACTAATATAAACTAAGTATTACAAAAAAACGTTTCCAAAAGAGGCACAATTGAAGAATCTTGTGTTAACGATTAAACATACATATGGTTGCACTCAAACACTTTGAGTGCAAATTTAAATATACAAAACTAAAGGGACTTTTAAATTAGGTAAAAAATACTAACGCATGTAATGATTCCTCCTTTATTTATTTAAAGCTCCTCCCTTATTTGATGTGGCAACTGTATAAGTTCAAAAGATGTAATAAATGCCATGATGCCATGCATATGTTATGTGAGCTATGTACATAACTAATTTTCTTCCTAGAACGATTATTTGCGAAGGGTAATTCTAGTTATGACCTACTAAGTTTCAAGTGTTTGATAATGTCAACCGAAATGAAATTAACGCACATCACATTATTATGTTAGTATTGTACATTTTACTACAGTATATTATCCTGTACAGATAATAAAACTTGAAAGATTCGATTGAAGACATCGCAAACGGTTTACTTTCTTTCGAATTTACTGACTTAATAAGTTTAAAGAACAAACAGTATGTAAATAGTGCATTTGACTTGACATTGCACTACCCTAATAAATAGCTTATCAGTTGTTTAAGTTGTAAAAATAGACAATTTCATCGATATTATCAAATCCTTTAAAGACAAGGAGGAGTTTATATAAGATTTATGATGCATGGTGCGGGCTGACTAACTACCAGTCTGAAGAATCCAAAAAGTCTGTCTGCATTTAACGATATGACGATGAAGTAGCTTAAAAATACATAGAATTCACCGTGTAGTAGTGTTGCTTGTTCATGACATGACACAAAGCCAAAATTAGCGTTACATGTTAAATATTTCTAGCCATCAATTATTTTTGCACAGTTTTTTCGATTTCTTTTTCACATTCTGTGATGAATTGTGATACAAAATACGCTGAATCACTGCAGATACAATGGGATTAACTTATGAACTGTGTATAATTCAGCCAACGAATCGTCAATTTTTCATTCCTATAATTTGCTTCTTCCTGCATGATTTCCTTCCAAATGAATTGTTAGTGAGTTTCTTTCCAATTTCGTTCCTTTAGCCAAGTCCCGAATTCAAAAAAGTTTAGCGAATGTGCTTGTCTTAATTAACATGCATGAGCCTGTCCATAAGTATTTAGATATGTAAAATTGTGGCGAAAGCAACGCGTGTCGTTGTAATTTTCCTTTTAAGTGAAATAAATCCTGCTGAAATTTCTTAGGAGTGTAAAGCATGAGCAGATTCTAAATTCCTAGCAGCTGACTAACTACCAGTCTGAAGAATCCAAAAAGTCTGTCTGCATTTAACGATATGACGATGAAGTAGCTTAAAAATACATAGAATTCACCGTGTAGTAGTGTAGATTCTAAATTCCTAGCATTGTATTATTAGCTTGTTCATTTTGAATGAGTTATACTGAAAGAAAAGCAAATACACTTATGTTATTGAAATGTAAGATTTAAAAATATCTAGCCAATAAACGTGTAAAATCACTGAACTATTGTATTATGTGTCATTGTCTTCAACTTGAACAAAAGGTATGGTATAGATTGTACGTAATACGCTTACGATAGGATAATGGTTTTTAAACTAGGTAAATATAAACAGGGTACGTGAATTTTTACTATTTAAATGTGTGAGTGAAAGTATATCAGTACTTGACTGTAGTTCTTCCTTCAATGTTAAATTTGATGTCGTGTTGAGTTTAATTTATTATCTCTATGAAATAATTGGGCAACGTAGAATTCGTTTTTCAGTTTGCCTGACAAACTATGTCATATGTCAAGTAATTACATAAGCGTATTTAGTGCCAGTTAAACAGTAATTTATTATTGTGGAAATTATCCAGGACAATCAAAATTACAGGAATCAAATTGTAAAATAAAATAAATCGAAATGATTGGTTGAACATATATACATTCACTATGATAAGTACATACACTGAAATACGAAACTATAAACGGGTGCATCAAAGTATATAAACAAAAAAGTTGTATTTTAATTTACTATGCTTAAATAATGAGAATATGTATGCAGACCTGGGTATTTTATTGTTTATGGCCAACCCGAGGATACACTGTGAATTATCTGCTAATTACAAATGATAAGCGCATATTTTAAAATACATTGTGTTATGCTTGTTAAAAGCATAATTTAAAACTTTACGGTGAATGAATAAGTGTTGTAAGTATGCATGCAAATTGCTGGATGATGGTCGTGCGTGAGTGTAAATACCATAATCATTCCCGATTATGTAAGGTAAAAAATAAATATTGCATGTGATCACTCAACTGTATTTTATGACATTAAGTAAAATGCAGGTAATATGCTACTCGCTTGCCTAATATTAAATGTTCGCTGCATGATTGTGAAGTGTGCAGACAATTCAATAACGCTTGGAGAAAGGAATATGTAGGTGCATATTATGTGGGTTTGTAGTTTATGTGGCTAACTTCTTGCACTGCGTTCTTGGCTCCAACCGGCTAATTTTAAGTTAAAACCTTACTATTTATTTCTGGTAACACAATATACCTAAAACTGTGTGATGTGTGTAAAGGTTTGACTAGAAATAGAATATTGAATTGGTATCTCCAACTACATAAAGAACTAATTTAGTGTGCCAAATGCCAAATCAAATTCGTTATTTTGCATGAAAAATAGGCGAGAATTACTAAATTAAATAATGTCGTCATCGATAAATTAGAAATGATATTTAAATACATATTATATAACATCAAGTACAAGAAGAGTACGTAATATCGTTTTTAATTAGTTCCACCAACTGTCCGTTTTTCTGTATACTTTGAAAATTCGTTTATTAAATCCGAAAATACGCTTAGACCAGTTATTTATTGTACCTGTTTTCAGCAAAAAGTAAGTTATGATCAGTTATCAACTCTTTCTTTATCATTCGCTGCTTCGAAATTGTTTGATTTGATTATTTTCGTCGAAATCTGAAAGGTATTCATAAAAATTTTAAATAGAAAAAAACTAAAGAATAAAAAAAAATTTTCCAAAATTATTGTAATACAAACTAAGAACCAATCCAACGTGAACAATAAAACGATGTGCGTGCTTATAATAAAGTGAAATAATTGGGTTTTATTAAAAACGGTGTCTTATTAATTTATTGCAATTTGGGAGTTCCCCCTCCCTCGATTCCATGACACAGATGCATATTGCATTGCCAAACATGCATAAAATCTTTTTTTTGCGACGATTACAAAAGATACATATTTTAGTTTTTGTGGGTACCAAAGATGCATAAAAACTTAGAACATTTTCAGTTCATAATTTTTATGTTCGATGGAACAAAGTGTTGAATGAAAACGGTTGTCTGGTACAAATGACAATGAAAAATATAAGTGAACTAGACCGAATTTCACATTTTCGATTTTATTACAAAACTTAACCAATAATCAATACTTAGCTAATATTACATAATACATCATATGAGAATGAAATAGCATAAAAGACACATATTTTACGTACAAATAAGTAAAGATGAATAATTTTACGAAAAACTGCCCTAATACAGATCCAAAAATNTACGTACAAATAAGTAAAGATGAATAATTTTACGAAAAACTGCCCTAATACAGATCCAAAAATTATCGACCGTTGGAATAAATCTAAGAAATTTTCTGACCCAAGTTTTGAACTCCACTTCTCACATCGTCTGCGATACTTTTTCTTTTGCAAAGTTAAGTTCATGTCCATGACTTATTTTATTCAAGGTATTTTCGGTTTTCCTTTGTTCGTCTCTCAAGCAGAGTAAAAATCTCCAGACCTGGGGAAGATAAACCTTAACAGCCTTCATGAAAGAGTTATGATAACCCTCAACAAAATTCGATGTTCTTGGTGTCTTGCACAAAACCCTATCGTGAACATTCCACATTTTAATGGCAAATGTAGGTGGCCAGTTATTTTTTCCGATATAAAATCTCTCAAAATATTTCACAATAGGTCGCATATCAGGTGGAAGTCGCGACCTTTCATATCCAAAGCAGGACAATAAAGGAGACATATCTACCAGATACGCAAATTGTATTTGAAGGTTCCTCAAAAAAGTTTTTATGCATGGTACCCAGATTTTTTAAAAAGATGCATCTTTTATTTTCACGAACAAAAATTAATATGCATGTTTGGCAATATGCATGTGTGTCGGGATTCCGTTCCCTCTCAGGATTAATTGCAAAAATAAATTATTCATATAGTCAGAGAAATATTTTTCAACAAAAATCCGCTATATCATCCGATCATTAGAGTTGAAAGTGGTTGAAGTCCTGAAAATAAAGGAAACGTAACATTCAGTTCACACAAATAATATAGGTATGCATCACGAAAGCAAGGAATTGGTTCTCTGCACTTACCAACAGAAACAGAGTAGCCAACAAGAGAGCCTTGTGTCGAACACTTATATCTTTTGGGAAATTTACTCCATAACAGTCATTGACTGCAAAGTGTTCCACGTCTAAAGCGAGATCGTCCCATTGATTCCCAATCCTTCCGATAAGTTCCTCCTGAACTGAGTAGTATACTACAAAGTCTCCTGCTCCACAACATTTGAAACACGCGTCCAATATCTTATCGGTTGGATCGCTACTGTCGCTGGGTCCGAAATTCGTTCTTAGCATTTCCTCAATATCAGAGATTTTCAATGTCGTTGATGTGTGATCACTCAACTTTATTGTACACTTCCCCTTATTTTTCCCTTTACGTTGACTTTCTAAAATTTCGTTAATGCGATGAACACCAAATATCCGAAACACTTCACGACCCTGAGCTTCTGTAATTATATATTGAGATGCACATAATTGGAGATCTTCAGTGATGAAGCCTATATTCACCCCATTTTGGCTAATAGTCCCAGACTAAATATTTGCATTGAAACAATCTCATGGAATTAATTTATTCATCCTCAATTTATCAACGGATATTAGAAGGATGTTTACCATTGCCCCATAGCAGTCTGGGTGAGCACTGACGCATAGTATTTCATATCCTGAATGCTTGTCTTTAATACTCATCTTAAAAGGTTGCCCACAACCTCCACGACAGCATAGCTTCAGAATGTCGTCAGTTAGATCTTTTGCAATAAAAATTCGTTGAGCTTCAGAATTGAGAACTTCGAAATCGTGTTTGTTTACTATGGAATACGCTGGAAAGGAAAATAAAATGAAACAAATAAAAATGATAGACGCAATTACGTTTACATACAACTACAATTTCGAAAACTTACGTGGTTGAGTTTGTCGCACGCCTTGCCTGACGAAAAGATGACTTGTTGCAATCAACCTTTCCATCCCTGGAGGGCAGCTGGGAACTGGAAAAGTCAAAAAGATTAATGATGCCAAGATATCTCTAGAGAGGTTCTAGTGTAATGAAAATGGTAAGAATAAGACATACACGGGGCTGGAAGGTAAGCAACGATACGATTTTCGTTCTTCCCATGTCCACGCGAACCTGCAATTCGAAAACATCAAGATGAAATAATACAAACCAAAACATTCCTTTTATTTTACTGAAAGCATTCAAGAAAAAAGTTCCCTAAATGGAAGACGAAAATGTGTGAAGCATAATAAGCATCCTTTTTGACGTTTTAACGTTGTTTTGTTTATTTTCATTTACATAAAGTGCAGTTCTCGTTGACGAGTAGTGTTAATACTTAACAATGATGGGATATTTTGTGCTCATAAAACCGTTCTTGAAACAACAAACATTGTATTTCATAGTAAGATGAGCCTAAACTCGATAAACCCGTAATTATTGCAAAAGACAAAGGAAAGCAGACTTTACCCGTCGTCTTAATAAAAACTACATAGTAGATCATGAGTACTAACCTGAGCCTCTTTTTGACATAGAAAAAGCAAGTTGTCGGATAGTTGAAGTCCTCTTCCACTTCGATGATGCTTTCTTTTGCTCCTGAGACTCGGCACTGGCTGAGGCTGTGTTCCGAGACATACTCGAAAATTGCGTGGTAGCGGCGGACAAGCTCATTTTTATTACAGAAAGTCAAGGGCTAAACTCAATACAAATTATTAATAAAAGAATTAAAATGTTTTTCCAAGATGCGAAAATTGTGATAAGCCAGTAGCAGCAATAGCAGTGTTTGGGAACATGTGCACGATATTAGTTGGAAAGATGTTTATCATGTGTCTCTCTCTGAGGGAGGGAACTTGGGGATCGAACAAGAAGTTTATTTTATAGGAAATGATTTCGTTGGGACTGGGATGAAGAGATTATAAACTTTTTGGCAGTGACTCCTTTTGGTAGAAATTCCCATTAATTATAATAACTGAAGAAAGATGAGCAACTAAAATGTTCAAGGGGAGCTTCGTGGACTAAAAGTTTAGCCTCTACGTTAGATTCGAAATACCAGTTGGTTTGTTTGTTTGCAATGAAAATATTTATATCCCACACATAAGTATGTATATACACTTGTACCGTAAGGACATTTTAAAAATGGTAAAACTCAGCCTTATCTTCTCTTCTTCTTCCACAAGACATGCGTTGTTCTCTAGTGGGTCGGAAATGAAGGCGTAAATTCGATATATATAAATTGACATGACAGTTGCCGTAATCTATTTATAGTACGTGCAAATACGACTGCTATTTTCTACAGCGGAAGAACTGGCGATGATGGGGGAGCACACTACAGGCCAAAAAATGTATGAAGTACCAAAAACTCGCTGAATATACTTTCAATCGTCGATTAGGATGCCGATTACCGACGATAGATGAGACAGTGTCACATGTATTGACTATAATGGAGAAACGTATTTTGTAAGCATAAAAACCTTTGAGGTAATAGAACTTTGCTTCTATTGAGTTTGGAAAACGAAGTAATGCCTTCTCAGATAAGATAAAAATATTGGAACATGAAAACCTTTCATTTTATTTGGATCAATTGATTTTGTTTATTCTAGTTTTAGCTACAGCAGTTTGTACTAGATGAAGAGACTCTACATTTTTGACATGCATTTATTTTTTTATACCAGATGCAAAATTAAGATAATTCTAATTAAATTCTATATCTTTAAGTTTTCTATACGATGCATTTTCTAATTACGTCTTAGTCAATTTGCTAGACTGTGTTATTAGATATTAAGTACAACGTAAACTAAAGCCTTTAATTGATTCTTGCGGGCTTTATAAAGAACAAATTAAAATTTAAAAACCAATGAATGATTCTTTCTTTGAATGAATGAATGGAGTCAAATTATATTGCATTTTTAAAAACGTTCTACAACTACCGACATCATGATCGTGTGGTCTTATTTAAAAGCCATCATCAACATAAGCTAATCAATCAAATCATGAAATTCAGCAGAGAGAGTACATAATATTATGTACATAGTTTTCAATTCTAAGCAAGTAAAATGTTGCTGCAGTTGATGCATCGTATCGTGATCCTGATGTGATGATGATGAGAGGAGAGATCATGAATCATGAGATAGACGCAGACGCTAGCTAGGTATGGGGAACGGTTTTTGCTATGCGTCGGTCTTC
>JAHZNI010002580.1:0-15059 GCA_027744415.1 Seira ritae
GAGACCAAGACTAACAAACAAACCAAGACTTGGCTTATTTCACGATGATCCCTGATTCCTTCCCTGATGCATTACATGGAGCATTTTAGCAAAATGAGCAAAATATGTAACATGCATGTAGTAATCATATTGCCTTCTTCTAAACGTATAAGACTTGAAGGAATGGAGAGAAAATGCCTACACACAATTCCTACAGGGTTTTTAATAGCTTTCATGCGTATCCATTTTGCGGTATAATTTCACTTTACTGTTCACTGATTTCACATGAAAAAAACTCTGTTTCTCTGTTTTTATTGTGAAAGATATTCCTTGAAAAAATGCCTACGTTCCGTTTGCTCTTGTATTGAATTGCGAAGGAGAAGAAAACTTTGATTGCGAATGCTACATAATAATAATTCTTAAAGTGGGTAGGTAAATGTAGTATCTATATAGGTATATATGAAGTTCAGGTTATAAAATGGTAAAAGTAGGTACTATTTTATCACATTTCTCTCCGACTTGACGAGTTTGATACAGATACGGAGATTTGATAGGGACGAGGAATAAAAATACGAACATGAAAATTAGATCTGAACTCTTTCACTCATGCTGTTCATATCAAATGGGATTTTTATGTTGTTTGTGCTATATAAAGGATTTGTTGTAACATTTCACATGTGAAAGAATGTGATATGATGTACGTGCGTAAATTTTATGAGTGGATATAATGGCTTTTAAAATGATTATTGCAAATTTTTTATGGTTTTTAATGTCATATATATATTTTTCTGTTTCAATGATAAGGGCACTCGAACGTACTACAATCGGTTGGACGTTGTTGTGCTCGAGAAGGACTCGGTAAACAACGAAACAGCCTCATCTGGGAAGAAAGGGGATGGTGATGATGTCACGGATGACGAAAACTATGTCTACAATACCCAAACCGTTTTGATCAAATGCCAATTTGCGAATTTAACCGCATTCAATCATAATAACAGGATCAGAAGGGATGTCCTACCTGCAGGCTTCCAGGAGGCTGAGTAAGTATAATCTTAAGGAATGTATGTACTTGTATTGCTAGTAGAAATTCAAAGCTTGTTTTGTTTTTGGAAAATTTTAAATTAAACTGTCGAAGATTTTGCGCTCGGATAATTTGGCGATTGGCATGCATTCGAAATTGTAATCAGGATGATTGATTTGCATATAAATTGAGCTGAAGAAATTATGAAACAACACAATTTTTGTAAAATGCATAACAATACACTTTTCTTAACAATCTATAGCAAGTCACGTTTCCAGTTGGTTTGGCACCATTTCCCTGATTCCTTTTGATTAGATTGCAAAAAATACGAAGTAAAATGTGTACTATTACTCGTTCAAATTTATGTGATTCGCGGAAATTTTTTGAATAATTTGTCTATTTTAAGGTAACGCCTTAATATTTTTTGAAACCACTTCATACTATGTACTACATTTTTAACTGCACCAAATATGGCATATTCGGATTTCTAAGATATTCTATTTGTTTTGCGTTTCACGAAAATTCTAGTATCTGTGTTTAATCGGAATTGCCTAGACAAGTGTATTTCTTAAATCTTCGTTTTAGTACTACAACTGTACTGCAGCATCAGCAACCTGCTTATAGCTACATAATACTACTTATGATTTAAAACTCCAGGCTTCTCACAAAGCTCCTGTTTCTTATTACCATTTCACAAGAATTTTATTGTTCTAACGGCATTTCTTACTGATTTTGCCATTATAATTGTTTACTCAGTCCTATCGACTTGTCATTCTTCTGAAGAAAAGTTAGACACTCCCAAAGAACTCTTCCTCCTGCAGAAGTGTTCTCTTCTATCACTTACCGATACCTGTCGATCACAACGACGTGCAAACAGTTATTTCCTCGCCTTTTCAAATCATCTGTCAGTCCTTAGAGCATCGCTAAAGTCATAAGACACACTGAAATTAGTGAAGTGTAAAGATCATACTATTGTACAATTGCAATATTGCTATTCAATTTTCTTCTCTTCATTCCATTCAATACTCTTTTCACTCCCGAAACGTAAGGAATACATACATATGAATTGTAACATGATTTCCGCCCTCGTTGCCACTCGTCCCATTGCAATTCATCATCATTAAATGTTCATTATGACTATGACTTTATGACATTGCAAAATGACTGTTAGCAATCTAGAGAACCCTTTTCTTCTCTACGCAATTTCCTTTAGGCAGAATTGTAATTGTGCTTCCTCATCTTATCGCCCCTGAAAATCATTTCATGTTAGTTTCGTCATTTAACAGAACTTGGCATCATTACATTTATATGCCTGAAAGGTTCACTTTTGTGGCATGCATTACACACAAGTCATGAAAATCTGGTGATGATCATCCTCTGGTGCGCGTGGTTCTAAAATCATAATTAAATTTTTTGTCACTTCTGTCAGAAAAAAATTTACAAGGCATAAATGCATTAAATTCAAAGCGGGATTATGAATGAACATGGAGGACAGGATGTTTTTATTAGCTCGTTACCCCAAAACCCAGCGAAACGACAAGACAAGCAACTCTCCGAAAAATGAATTAGGTATGGCCTAAAGTAAGACGAGATCATTAAAAAATGTGTGCATACTACTACGTACGAATCGGTATCACGTAGTGCAGATTCAGTAACAATGGTCGTTTACGGGCATGTCACACTCACCACGCGATTGTCAACTAAGAAGCTTGTAAAACGCTGGGCACGCAAGATTCGATTCCACTGCGGATAAGTAATTTTTACTTAAAGCATCTATGTACATGAGGAAAGAAAATTCAATTTTTATCTTTCTCTGGTAAAGATTGCGATCTTCTGAGCACGATCAGACCATGAATAAACTTTGCTTTTTTACATCTCACAGTGTGATCTTATTAACCATGTCAAAATCTCTTAAACTGAAAATAATCTCTTTCGAGGAAAACCCATAAAAATATCCCGTGAAATCCGAAAAAGCATCTCATTTTAAGCTCACGTAACGTAACACATATTTTTCCCAAAATCCCTTGTCCTTTAAAACCAACTTGCGTTTTTGCGTTTATTATTATTATTTATTATTTCAGTTTGTAGTTCACCACCTTACAATTTTCTTCATCTCATCTCAATTGTCATCATCTTCACAGAGCCATTATCACCCTCGATGAATAAAAAATAAATCCCCCCGTGAACTATATTTTTGTGAGGAGTTTCAATAAATTAAGTCGTATTAGAAGGTGCAGGCACGTAATCTTTTTTTATTATTTTCTCACTTGTACCGCATTGCATCCTACAGCAATCACAGCTTATTTTCCATGATGATCGTGGTCGTCGCAGGTATGTGACTGTGTTTTTTTTGACTTCACCAGGAGTAATTTACACAAGTACCTGCCATTACCTCAGCCACCTACTTTTTGTGTTGAGCTATTTCATGTCATGTCATGAGAGGCTATTATCATATTACATGCAAAATGGCACATCGAGAGCGATGTATGCACTTTGCATATTTCTTTAGTGTTACATAAAACACTCAAAAATATACATATTTTAAAGGGATGAAATCATATAGTACAGCGATAGATAAATGTATGGAGCCAGCGGAGATAATGCATGCATACCATGAACCAAGGTTAAGTTACAACCTCAGATCCGTTAGGAAAGAGCATTTTTAAGCTGGTCCCTTCTTCTCTTCTTACCTGTATTATCAAATGAAATGATTATGGTTTATTGTTGTAATAATAAGTCAAGTCATTTGGCTTTTTTAAGCTGGTGAGAAAGCCCTTATGTGCTCTGCATGAATCATTTTAGATGGACTTGCTCTGCAATCCGCAAATCCAAGTTAGTGCCATGCATGCCGTTTTACTAGACCAGACGAGGAGGGAGGTGTCGGAGTAAAGTAAGGACGGATGCAGTATGCATGCATGGCAGAATACACATTTTTAATACATTTTTGCACAAGAAGAGGTTTACGGTGTCATACGAGATTAGACTAGAGAACTTCAAAGATAAACAAATAAAGTAATGCTAACATACAGCTTAAGCGCCTTCTCCTATAAAGATAGGGCTTGAATTTAAAGTGCATTGAATTCATTGCAAATTACTATTGCGGGCATAGGTTAAGGACTAAAGAAAATAGGGAACTTGACGAAGATAATACGATGTACGCGGTGCGTACTTGGCATTTTTTAAGTTTCCCTTCCTCTCTTAAAAGCACTCTTGAATAGAAAGGTGGAGGAATCCTTGCTTTGGGGATGAGAAGAAAAATGTGAGCTTAGTTTACCATGACCGGAGGCTCCCTGTCTCAGGATGAGATGATGGTTAAATGATAATATTATGATTATGGGACTTTAATATGACGAGAGAAAAATGCAGTGCAATAGGTATACAGTAGAGTGATGGTGGGTAATTGAGCTGAAAAACGTGATATATTTGGACGGAGGGAGAGTAATGATATGCATATTACAGGCGATTTTTATGCGTGTTCATGTTCATGTGCATTCATTCATTATCATTACGTACTCATACGAGGGCTAATATTATTCTCATGCATGCATACCTACGGTTTTTATGCGATTGATGATGCACCAGGGAGAAAATATGGTTTAGTCAGTCAGTCATTTCGAAAAAGACAAAAACGGATGGATGGATGGTTGATTTGAAGACCCTGCCTGTTGTGTTTGTGAGAGATATGAAATTCATATCTGAGAAAAAATTATTTTTATAGGGAGGTTGTAATGGGAGTAATGCGTGCAAAATGCTCAATTATTCTTTATAGGCATAAAAATACATTTTTGTGGGCAAGGAGCAGCGAGCACTGAGCAGTAACATAAATGTAGGTTTTCAAATAGGTTATGTTCCCTGTAAAAAATCATACTGTGAAGGTAATAGTGTGTCATCGTAAATTTTTAAATTGTGCTTTCATAACGTTCTCCCACTTTGATGGTGGGATTCGGTCATACATTCGAGTCGTCGTGTGCGGGTAAAAAATAGATTCACATGGTTTTCAGAAAATCATGATGACGATGGGGAATCATAATATGGTCATAGTCATAGGCTTGCACACTCATTTCTTTTGGACGTGCTCATACTGGCCCAGAGAAAAGTCGTGAAAAAATGACAAAACAAAACTTTTTGGGGAAAAAATTGATGTAAAGGACGGATGATGATGACTTAAAGGAAGTTAATGACATTATTAGAACTTGACTTGTTACAGATAACGATTTCTACTTTTACAGATCACGTCTTTGTCGATGATTCGTCTCGTTCTAGATTGCTTTGTTGTTTTTTGCTTAGGAAGAAAAAAATTATCATCATAATTTTTTGGTTCAATCAGGTACAGATAGATAGTAGATAGGAATCTTGATTCGCTGAGCAATTTCGTTCCGCATCAAAATTACGAGGGCATCGTGGTCATAAGCGTCAGCAATTTGTCTTGCGGTATAGGTATTTTCGGATGAAATGAGATTCATGGGAATGATAATAATTTTCAATATATTTTGTGTTTGATTTTTGCAGCGTTCTCCGAGTTGACGGTATTTTGGAGGGTAAGGCCCCCGATCCAATGCTCACTATGCGTGTGAGGCAGGATGGACGTGTCATAGGTCACGAGCTACTGGTTCAACCTGGCACACCACTCACAATGGAGGTGGCCATAGATGACCAAGCGAGCCGGGAGATTTATGGGATTCTCATGAGTCAAATGGATGTGACTGACAATGCCGCACAGGATGAGATCATTATGCTCAATGGGTAAGCGCGACAAGAAGGGAATAAAAAATGCATTAAAAATGTTTTCATTTCAAATCGAGGAAAGAATGAAGAAGAAATTGAAGTTGCGTTGTGTTGTTAGTAGTGTGCCATAAATGTGCGTTACGCTTATCATCTCTCGTCTTTTTGAATTAAATGGAATGGAATGAATGGCTTTTTGGGACTGCCTATTTGAAGTTTGAATTGGGATTTTGCCATGCCATGCCAAGAGCGATATTTTTTCTTTGCACTTTTGCAGACAAAAGTATGTACATACCTACATACATATACTGTGTGAGTTCATGAAGTGTGAACTGTGAACGGTGGTGGTTGGTGGCCAGAGAGTATATACTATATATTTCTTGTTGGTGGTGGTTGGTGGCACTGTGTAATAATAAAAAATGAGCCCATTTATAAAGTAGATAATGGTAATGAAAGATGATGAGCTTGGATTGAATCTCTTGAATTGTTTGCATTACGAAAAGCCTGTTGAGGGGAAAGAATGTTTGCACACTGCGATATAATGATGATGATACTGATGATGTTAGGCTTGTTCTTTTTTTGTATGGAACGCTACTGAAATTGTGACACTGACAAGGAAGCGTTTTTTTCTAGTGACAACAAACTTCCGTTGTGTCTATTTCTAAAGAATAATTAAGGTTTTATATTGTCATTGTGAAGAGGAATAGAGTTTTGAGTTGTGGAAGGTAATGAAAGAAAAAAATGGGATGTTGGTTGATTGAATCGTTTTTTGTTACGCATTCTACTTTACAGGTGTTCTGTAGATCCGTATCTTTTCGAAAACTTTAAGACGACGGATAGTGACCTGCTCACGGCCCAATTCAAAGCATTCAAGTTCCCCGATTCAAATTACGTGCTGTTCCGGGGCACAGTTAATGTCTGTTTGGATCAATGCGAACCGGTAAAAATCTTATTTCATTTTTGTGGTCAGAATATCTCATTAAAATTCCCATAGAAAAGAATTTATTGCTAATAAATATACTCCGCTTCATTCTTTCCAGACCGACTGCAGCAACGGCCAGAAAGGCTTCGGACGCCGACGTCGTGACCTCTCTTCTTCACGGGAGAATGGCCGCCTATACGAAGTTCAAATGACGACACTCGTTCGCATGGCCAAATCCGATGATGAGGAGATGAACCCTTTCGTCCTGGGATCGGATGACAATCACAGGTCCTTCCATCATCACCAGCACAACAACAATGCAATGTTTTCCCTGCTCCGCAAAGCTCGTGAGCCAGGTGCGGATCAAGTTGACTATGTCGCTACAAACAGAGCGCTGTCAGCTTCCTCCACTCAGCAATCCTTTCAAGTTCTCCTTTTCCTCAGTATTGTCACGAGCACGATCCTCGCGACCAGCCTGGTTTTAGTGAGATCATCCGCATCGTCGTCATCATCGTAAAATATCAACCTGCCGGAAAAATGAAAAGTATCATAGAAAATGCATTAAATGCTCGTAAAAATGAAATAATGCCAAGGAACGGGCCATTACTAGCAATTTTTATTATTATTACTACTACCACTCAACTCACCACATAAAGTATAAATGATTCGTACTAAAACCGTACCACGCATTTCATAAATCTTAGAGCCGAACCGGACGGAGGAATATACATAAGAGGGGTTGCGAACTGTAACGCTTTTCTGTGGTGCTGGTAAAGTGGTGGTGTGGTAATAGCGATTCTGGTGTGGTCGTAATAGAGGTGCTTTATTTAAAAATTTAATCCATGTTTTTAGTCAGCTGCATTCCCTTCCACCTCCATTTTTATTTGACTGAAAAATTTATTGTTATTATTTTTGAATTGGGATCCAAAGGGAAGAGGAAGGAAGACGGGAATGGCTTATTATTATTACCCATCCACTTAAAACTCAAATTCATTCATCCTCTTTTATACTCGTAAAGTGAAAAGGAAGAGATTCATTATTCAGGCAACAAAAAAACGAAAATAATTTTTTGCGCAGTATTACAGTGCGTTTTTAGGGAGCAGACCATACTAATTCTTTATAAATGAATTTTTGAATGTGAGTACGTTTTCGAGGTCTCCCCTTTCCACCAAAAAATAATATCATTAAATATGGAAAGAAAGAGGAAGGCCATGATTTTAAAAATGCGCAGAATTAATTTTCAAAAAAGACAATGAATATTTTTTTCTTTGGCAAATTAAATATTCTCTGATGTTGTTGTGCTGAAAAAAAGAGAGGAAAGGAGGAGTCCCTCTTAATGTTTAACAAAAACTTACCAAAATGCTAACTAGTCTTTTAACCACTGCTACTCTGTAAATACACATACCAGTTTAATATGTATGTACTTACTTGAGATTCACCTTTACAATACTAACTACTATTTTCGCTCGGAATTAGGCTGTGTAAATAAAAGACGGAAAAAATTCATGAGATTTTTTTCAAAGCACTAACCTTTTTTTGCTAACAGACTCACTTGCACTCACACAGAAATAGCTAACAATATTCTCTTTCTCATCGATCGTAGATTACTCCATACTATACAGTAGCGAGATTTCAAAGTTGTGAAGTCACCATCATAAATCAATATCTGTTGAAACATCAATTTCGGTAAATCGATTGTTTGACAAAAATGATGATGAAATCAAAATCAAGTTTATGCTAATGTCATGTCAAGTCAGTCATTCCGAAAATTGCCGTGTAGGAATTTAAGGAAGATGTTTGTTCTACCCCGTATTGTTTATGGTGATGATGATGAATGATGACTCATTTTTTGTATTGTATTGTTTGTTTTTTTATTACCTGTATTAAAAGCCTCGTATTTGTACCACACACTGAGTGAGACTTCTTGGGAACTGATATTAGACTAGGTGCGCTCACTACACGCACGCATAATATTATATTTACGATACCACACATCTACTCAACTCAATTCACAATATTTTAATAATTTTTTTAGAGATCTTTTTAGTATGTTTATACGCTTCTCATATACTTAATCTTACATAGGGAAAAGATTACACTGAAATATAATTACCAGGCTGAAATGACCAAAAAATATTTCGGCTTGGGACTACGTACGTACAACATGTTTGATTTTTTGTACATAAAAAATAATTAATAATCATAATTTCTAAGATGATGATATAGGTTTACTAGTTATTATAGTAGTACTTAAGTATTAATATTTTACTTGTCAGACTAATTTATTGTTGTTAATCATGTAACAAGGAGGATAATATTGTGAAAAACTTGTCTCGCGAAAAAATACAACAAGGTGAAACTACATTTCATGTACATAGCCAACAACAAAGAGCCACAAACACTGATATACATAAATACATTCATTGCTATACCTTTAGGTATTTATAGAATCACTTCATTAAAGTATTTTTATACGACTCGAAACCCGACTCAACTAATGATAATAACAATAAAAAAGAAGAAATCGTAAATTCAAATTAATAATATTTATTGTTAATTAATTTTTTACTAACTTCCTCGCAAACACAGAACGCGATATAGCGCACATAACACGCAGAACAAGAACATTTTTTTCAAGTATATATAAAATGCATAATTCACTTGACATACAGAATCCGCTTAAATTCATAATGAGCTTATTAACTTGGGAAATGATTTGCATAAAAAATGAATTTATTTCTTTAAAAAAATTATGTAATAATTTCAGCGCATAATTCACAGAATTTGTGGCCCTTAAGCTATTTACTGAATGAAGGAAGATTTTAGATTAGAATCTTTATACATAATTTAATTTACAAAGTATGAAATTGCATAAGATGATCCCTTTGCGTAATGAAGTCATGCCTTCCTGCACAAGTAAGTTAATTAAGCTTGATTCGCGAAATAATAAAAAAATATATTATGGCCATGCCAAAGCATATCGCATGAAAAAAGAAGAGGACACTAGCCAAGGAGGACAGTAACAGTTTTCTGCAAATGTGATGAATCTTCCACCGAAAAGAAGAAATCGTCATCTTTTTTTGACATTTTAAAATATTTTATTCAAGCTGAGTTGAGCAAGTGAGCTGAAGTTTTCAGCGTGGCTTTCTGATCTTCATTATTTCCCTCAAGATTTTTTCCTTCCTTTCCTGATGCATCCTCAAGACAAGAGATAGCAATTCACGGTCCGTAGCCTATTGCCATTGCCGCTTTAACATCGCATTCGCATTAATAGCAAAATTGTTTATTTACTTACCTCGTGTTGTGACTTCAACTTTTCACTAAAAAAGTCGTAAGTTTTTTAAAAGTCTCTTTTTATTTCCTCGTTTTTTTTCTTCCCTGTTCCTGAAAGCATTACATCATCTCTCCATATCCTGCGAAAAAAGGAGAGGAAAAGAAAATCTTTGAAAAAAAACATTGAACTTTCCTTTTAACTATTCTTTGTGATCACTGTGCGGTGAATGAATCCGAATTTTTTCAATGAAGATAAAAGTATAATGAGGTAGATCAACAGTCAGACAACAAGAGCCAAGAGCCGGGGAGCGTAGAACAACAACTTCCATTCAAAAGAAGAAGGAAACAGGAGAGTAAAAAGGATTTGCGTAGACTTTCTGATGCGTTACAGGAGCTCATTTTATTTTAACGAAACACCTTCACTAATGCAATCAAAGCAGAAGAAACTGATCATGATGATAAAATGCAATGTACTTAAAATGATAATGGCATAAAGAAGTCAAATATTTTTTAAGAAATAATGTGATTGATTATGGATTTTTTTGAATACGTATTACATGAATTCAATAACTCGTCATCAGTATTCTCAATCTCAGTTACCTACATTGATAATCTGACTTTAACGTGGACTGTCCTAAAAGAAGGGAATATGGGAAACGATATTAATGAAGTCAATGTATCCTTTCACCCCAAACTGTTCATGCATAGGTACTTATGCATCGCATTTTATAGACATACATAATTATTATCTAGTTCGCATATATTGTTGTAATCGTACATATTTTTCACCAAAACAATTTGTTTCTAATTTCTTCCGTTTTTAATGGAAAAGTAAGTTAATCCTACTGACCATGCCAATAAATTCGGATGTCGATGTCGAGGAATAGAATTTGCAGAGAGATCATTGAAATGCCGGCATCAACTTTGCACGTCGCGACGCGACGCGACGATGGTGGTCAGTCAGGGTCGTTGTTTGCACTTGCACCTACTATTACTATGCACCTTATCGTGATGGATTTCTATCCATATGACTTTTTTTTTCGTTGTCAAGGACATGTCAAATGTTTTCTTATTTGATTTTACGTTTTATGCTTTCTTTTCCCAAGATTCATTATTTTCGTGAGGAAAAGAAGTCGTAAAAGCTGTTTTCTTCTCCGGCTGAGTTTAAGAGTTCAAGCGGCGAATGACTTTAATGGACCTTTAGATTGCTTTAGATCTGACTTGAAATTCCGAATTCCCAATTAACTTAATTTTTAATGAAAAGTACCGATTGTGTTTAAAAATTCATCAAGATGCGTGAAATCGTCCATATCCAGGCTGGGCAGTGTGGAAATCAGATCGGAGCTAAGGTATGTTTTATGTGGTCACGGGTCAATTCCATTAATTATTTTCATGTTTACTAATTTTTCCGTGATGTGTGCTCTATTTTAATTGATGTTATTCCATTTACGTATCATTTTAATATTTAAATGAGAACAAATCAATTAACATTAATATTAAATGGTTTCAGTTCTGGGAAGTTATTTCTGATGAGCATGGAATTGATCCGACGGGAACGTATCGAGGAGATTCTGATCTCCAGTTGGAACGTATTAACGTTTATTACAACGAGGCTACGGGTAAGTAGTCCTTGTTGTTTTGCTGCAGAAATAGCGAGAATGAGGATAACTAAAAAGGCGACTTAAATATAAATTCTTCTAAATTCCATTTTATTCCAAAAAAAAACACAAAAACTTATCAAGTCATCAACAGATCCAGATATCCTTTAGTGATCTATAGTTATAGTCAATATTTAATTTTAAGTCAATGATTTCCTCATATTCATTGTATTCATGTACTTGTTACCATACTTGAAATGATTATGCTTGCACAATAAGAGATGAATTGGCTATCTTTAAATTAATTTTTGTTTTCAAATTATTTCATGCAAATTATGTACAAAACTTTAAAATCATCACGGCACGGCATTATTCCTTGTCCTCACTTCTTTCACTCGCATAGAAGCTGGCATTCTGTAGTTTCATTGCAAAGAACCAAAAGTTAACAACCTTTTCATTTCGGTAGACAAAGACAATGCAGCCTCAATTTTTTTTGTAAAATTCTATGATTTAAAAAAATGCCGACAAGTCTATCTTGCTGTTTTCTGATATGATACGATAATGTGAGGATGCAGTAGATGAAATTGAATTTAAAGGATTCCCACGGAGAAAATTTAATGCATAGAAAAAAGGCCAGCCAAAGAGAAGCTTCAATCGCTTCAGACTTTTCAGACTGGCGCATAAAGTGGAAGTAGAGAAATGACAAGTTGCTAATAAACTTGTGTTTGTGGTGTCTTGGCTTTTTTATGTTTCACGAGAAAAAGTAAATAGCTTTGTCTTTACCCCATTTCTTAGCTAGTGCCCATATAATAGTATGCATGAGAAACAATCTTTGAGGCAGGGAGTGTAAATAATGATACCGCAGCTTTAACACGTTTTCCTCTGAAAAAGGCATCAGCAACTCAAAAGAAGCGTTTTTTATCACAGGTATCATCTTTCTTTTAGTAGTAATGATATTATGACTTGAAGGTATCAAAACACAGGAAGGCAAAGCAATGCAAATAATGCAATGGACATTTTACCTAATGACGAGATACCGTGATAGGATTGGTATCTCCAAAAACCAGAACCCGACGCTGGGAAACGGCAAGGGGTTAACGAGAAACAATAAAAAAAAGCGGAGGTAAGGGAAATCGATTTTAAATTGAATTTTTGCATGCATAAATTCAAAAACCAAACGTACGACTAGGACCTATGCATGCTCGGTATTAAAATAAGTCGAGTCTCTATATTATTTACATTTAAATACCTAAATAATATTTGTGAAGAGGAGAACGAGATTCTGTTCTGCTGGAGAGGAATGCACTAAATTATATAATATGAGATCTTCCTGCTTTCAAATTATTCTATTCTTAATCATAGCCTTAGAAAGAGATCTCTCCAATCGGAGTCACTTTTGGTGAGAAAAATCAACAGATCAAGATTTCTTTTTATTATTTCTCTCATTTTATGTCTTTCCTTCAACAATGCAATAAAAACTCTGAAGAGAACAAAGAAGGTGAAAAAGTTGCCCAAGCTGGATATAAAATGAACGCATGCATCAAATATTCGAAGGGACCTTCCTTAAATGAAAGCACTACACTTTATTCTCTGGACTGGACAAATAAAAATCCGTGATGCTTTTGATCATCCATTTCATTGTTCATCCAATACAATTCATGACTTTCATCGTCTATCTCATGTGAAGAGAGATACCAGACCAGACCAGAAAAACTAGCCAGATCAGTACAAACCAAGCTAAGATGAATGCATTAATATACATAGGCAGAGTAACAGGGGTGGAATGCGATTGCACCCCTCCGCGCTAATGTCTCCCTCGTACCTATTCATTCTCTACCTGTTTTCCCATTTTCATCCCTCTCCTCTTCTCTCTGCATTCTACTATACCACCTGTTGCAGTATAAAAACCTAAAACTAAACAACAACAGCACCAAACAAAGCAGTAAATAAATAGCGAAGAAGCCACAATAATCTAACGACATACCATTACATTGCATTGCCATTGCCATCACGCTCATATCACGTAACACTGAAGAAACGGAGCAAATCCTAAAAAACGAAACCACAAAAACGGTCAGGCTCTATGCATGTATGCAATTAATGCGATGATGAGAGAAAGGAGAAGACGAATATCATAAAAATAAAGTAGTTGGTATGTGTGTACACAAGAGTTGATATTTTTTATTCATCACGAGAAAAGAAACCCTCCATCTCCATTCCATGCATGTACATACGATACGTAGGTAAAAGATGTGAGGATCTTAAGTGCATTCATGCACCTTATCAACCCACAAACGAGCGAGGAGCACACAACAAGGAACAAGATATACAATGCATACCATAATCATTCAAGAAAAGAATGCATTTTTATGATAATCTGTCATCACAAATAACGAGAAAATATGTTGTGCACCCGAGAAAATTGTGGATTATGAGAATAAAAATATTTTTAGACGAGGAAAAATTTTAATTTAAATATTCGAGTTGTTCAATCCGAAACTGTACAGCGGAAGAAGACCAGGATTTTTATTAATTTCTGTGGTTTTATACATATATGTACTTTGG
Organism: Seira ritae; assembly: GCA_027744415.1. Classification (NCBI taxonomy): domain Eukaryota; kingdom Metazoa; phylum Arthropoda; class Collembola; order Entomobryomorpha; family Entomobryidae; genus Seira; species Seira ritae. The sequence continues at coordinate 14,081 of JAHZNI010002580.1, forward strand.
TACATTCGTTTATGTCTAATGGTTTAGACGAGCAGGCGAACAAGTGATTTATTTTCGAGTGCACTAGTAAATAATGTGAGACGCAACATGTTATGCAACTTTTCCATCAAGTGAAGTGGAAGTACAAAATCAGCTCGTAAATTATTAAAAAACGATTATTTAAAAACCACCATGACTTGCGGTACGCTTATAGAATTTTGCAATGAGGACTTTCCCATACCCCCAAGACTGCCTCCACCGCCACCCATACTTTCATATTATTTCGAGGATAAGATAAATAGTTCGTTTTATTGCGAGTTCTGCTCGAATCTGGAAGCTTCATTGGATCCTCTCGGTAAACAGCTAGGGAATGAGTTGGGAGGAGGAAGTGGCGTCGGAGGACTGTTCTCAACCTCATCTCAGAATTTGACATGGACGCTGTTCATCGTGGCTTTGATTTCGGCTGCGGTGGGAAGTGCGGTTACGGTTGTGTGGAGAAAGTGGTTTCGCTGCCGAGATGGAGGGTATGAAGACAAAAATGCATAATATATAGTATTACATAATTTCTTCGATTTTTGAAATGAACGCTGTTAACAATAATGCATATTTTGTATTTTGTAAATAGGATTCTGTCAAAAGCGTTCGGAGGCTCCCACTCATCCCACTCCGCAGACATTTCAGCTTCACCAGATGGACGCCGTCGTTCTTCCCGAACCGCATCCCTAGGATCAGGCTCCGCTCTTCACAATCTTCAAAAGCGACTGTCATCTTCAAGCTTCATCAGCCGACGTTCCGTGTATCAGGCTCATCCGGGAACCATAATGGCGTCTCATCACCGCGCTGGAGCCCTACAAACAATGGCAAATAATACATACTGCGAATGTCCATCAAGTATGATGATGGTGATGTGTTCCCCACCTGGCATTCCCGACGGAGGAGGAAATAACCTCAATAATTCAACAACAACCACAATTGGAACGACATCCACCACAAGCCTATC
>JAHZNI010002581.1:0-10220 GCA_027744415.1 Seira ritae
ATTATCTTGATAATGTGCACTATATGCATGTATCATCCTATTCTTTCCCTAAGCTTCCATTCAAAAATGAAAGATTCCCTCCTAGTTCACATTTCACAAAATGCAGAGCATTGCCCTGACTCCTGCAAAAAAAAAATCCTTTTATGTTTAGTACATGACCATGCTTACCTCTTTTATGTAGTTCTCGGGCTAATAATGTAGAACTCGATTTCGTTTATTCGGTTAGGCTTGTTCGTGGACCAAACGATCAGCACTCAGCACAAGGGAGATCCGCAAATAATGGTACAAGACAAAATAGATAAACCCGGGCCCGGGTAATTGATTGATTCTTTGATTACTTTCAGGAGGCTCTCGGCTGCTAATGAAATTAATGGCTTTTAATGTTTATGAGGAGGGGGTAATGGCAATGACACAATTCCGACAGATAGACAGACAGATTAATCCAGTAGTGAATGACCGAAATCAGGATCTTATAGAGCTGTAAAAGTTAATTATTATTCTCCCTTAATCAATAATACTTACTGGAAGTAAAAGAAGAATTGTTGCAGAGAACAGTCTATTATTGGATTGAGTCAGATCAATATCAATGGTGCTATACAATGCAGCACAAATTTAAGAAAAACTATATAAAAACACATTTATTTTCTATTTCTATCATTGTTTTTTAATTAAAAGTAATGCGTGTGCTTACTAAGTCGGTTCGTGTAATGTCATACATTTGTCTTCCTTGCTTATGTACTTTGGAATATTTATTTGCATGCCAGGAAAAATTATTTTATGACTTTAACTTTATATCGTATTAAATTCACAGAATTCAGGTACATCAATTCAGTGCATGCCGTCAATCAAGTTTCGTTAGAAATCATAATACCAATAATATGTACCAACCTACATTTATTAATTCGCACGTGTGAATTCGATATCATGTACATATAGTGTCATCCAGGTACAGAGGTATTATAGTCACCCAGTCGCGGCAATGAAATTTTTTACTGAATTTTCATACGAAAGACAGGAGTTTTGAATTTTTTGATAGAGGTGACAATGAAAGCGTCCATCATCACTGAAACTGAATTGGCTAAAACGTCTGTGATTTTTACAAATCGGTCTAGATCAAGTTGCATGTACAGATATATTAGGCGTCATGTTAGGAAACCAAAATGGTAAAACTGGATGAATTAAGTTCACACTTTTTAGGATCAGAATCAGAATTGATTCTCATGTTCTTTTTGAAAAACAATATACCTTAGCTGTAATGTGCCCATTTGATTTAAAGGTACCGAATTCTTCGTAAAGAACGCACAAATGAAGTTGAATAGATAAAATGAATAATGAACAATGTGTGACATTGACATTTACATACATACATTTATATCATGAATGAGGTGTGATACATTGTTAAAATTCAGTACAAAACCAAAATTCTCAGATGTTTTTCATCTCCACAATAATTTTAAGCTGGTACAATTAGTATAAAATGTGAATAATAATGAACATTTAGGATAGTTAAATTTTTGTTTAATGCAACTGCTCCCTCTTTCATATTTTGATAAACTTTTATGTTGTATGGTCACAAATATTAATTTGAACTAATACTTACTTTCAGAATGATATTTAAATTTCATCATACATGTTTTCTACGGTACACGGTGTGATGAATGGTTTTTGCCATGATTTATACAAAACTATTCGAACGATGTTATTCTTTTGTAAATTAATGCCCTCTGGCAGTGATTATCCCTGCCATTGGAACTGAGATGGTCATGATGACTGTTGTAAAGGGCTGGATCTAAAATATTGGGTCAAAATATTGCCAAAAATGCCATGTAATTCCAATCATAATTGGGTTAGGCTTCGTGTAGAAATGTATTAAGGAGAATAAACGGTAGATGTAATTAACTTGATGTTAAAAAATGTTGTCTCATCTAATGAGTTAAGATCAGTGCAACTGATATACATCTCCAGACGGTGGAACGGAATTGAGAGAAAATCCGGGGATGACTGATGCTTAAGTTGACTGAGACCGTCCATGGACACACCTGCCTGACTTAATTGTCCTGCATGGACAGCCAAAATACGGAGCACCCTCCAGGGGTGGTAAAGGAGGAGGTGGTGGATTTTCTGGTTTTTCGGGAGGTGATGAGGAGGAGGAGATGATGGAGGAGATTCTAATGAGGGACCTATGATTGTTCATCAAGCTCTCTTGCAACGTGTTGCTCAAGGTATGAAAGCACAGGAATGGCATTAGGAATATAAATGTCTTTGGTGGATGCTGAGGTGGCTCCAACTGATGCGGCCTAAATCCTAAAAGTCTTCATGCCTTCTTCAATCGATCAATTCCGAATTTAGCAACTTTAGATGCATATTTGTTTTATTGCTAATTGATTACCAGNCTTCAATCGATCAATTCCGAATTTAGCAACTTTAGATGCATATTTGTTTTATTGCTAATTGATTACCAGTATATGAAATCTTTTAACTAGTGCATCGTTAATATAATGCGTATAGCGTCGTGCTCTTTATTGTAATCAAATGACAACACGAAATAAATAAACAAAAGAGAATGAAAAAAATGGTACCGAAAGTCGATAAAATGAGAGTTTAGTAGACTATGAAACGTTAGAGCAAAATGACTAACGGCCATAACCGACTGGTCCAGAGGGAGCTTTTTCAGGAACTCCATAACCTGGCTTGACTGGTGGAGGGGCACTGTAAGAATCATGCTGGTGAACCTCAACAACTGGAGGTGGTGGTCCGTATCCTGGACCACCAGTTGGAGCTGACCATCCAGCACCACCAAATCCCCCAGAGACTACAGGCTGCTTCACTGGGGCTGGAGCTCCGCCATATCCTCCCCCAACAGGTTTCAATGGGACAGGAGCTGGTGCACCATAACCACCTCCAGCTGGCTTCAATGGGGCTGGAGCTGGGGCACCATAACCACCTCCAACTGGCTTCAATGGGGCTGGAGCTGGAGCTCCATACCCTCCCCCGACAGGCTTCAGCGGCGCTGGAGCTCCTCCATATCCCCCGCCGAAACCACCTCCAGCAGGCTTAGATCCATAACCTCCTGAGACAGGTACTGGGTCGATGATTGGTTGACTAATTCCATATCCTCCACCACCTCCACCAATCGGCTTTTGGGGTTTATTGTAACCTCCAGTACCGCCTCCGTAACCTCCAGAAACAACTGGCGCAGGCTGGCCTCCACCCCAGCCACCCCCTGAACCATATTGCCTGACTACTCTGGTTCCTAGAAAGAAGAAAGGATAAAAATCAATTTATTAAAATATTCTGCAATTCCATTTTTTTAAAATATGTATAAAATCTTACTTGCAAATGGTTGCACATTTTGTGAATCGAATAAGTCTTCCTCAAAGCTGTAACCTTGAGCGGTGGCAATTGCCACAGAAAGTAAAATTGCAAAAGTTTTCATCTCAAAGATGGACTTTTTGATTTCTTGAAGCTGACACCTTGAGTTCTAGCTGGAGAATAATGAAAATGATTTTCAAATTCATACTTTTATATGCAAATCTTTTGCATGGCATTTTTTTCTCCAGCAGCGTTCTTTTAAAATCGGAGAACTGGCACCAGGCAAAATTAGTAAAAGCTAGTACCTGAAAATAATTTTTTGCACGAGTCTTGCCGATTTCATTCGCAGTAAGACTCACATCATGATTCTCAGAAATAGAACCTGATCGAGTTGTACATTATGATTTATGATTGCTCTGGATTGTATTATATGCTACATAATATTATGTATCACTCAAAAAGATAAGATCGCATTTTGCGAAAGTAACAATTTGTAATGAGCCCACGGTCCATGTATTTTGTCTCGCCCTCATCATTTGTGAATGCAGTAGCAGCAGGTATCATGAATGACGTCTTTTTCAGCTTAAGCTGGGACAACGCAGAGTGAACGAGAATTTCAATGACGCAATCTTTGGAGTCTTTTGTGCAGGAATATTCGCCCAGGGCAATGCATGCAATCTCGACTCGGATTTGTCCGAATCCGAGCTGAGCTTTGATTTATTTCTATCAAAAGGGGTTTCATGAGGTGGGCATTGGGCACCAAAGAATTAGAGCCAATTACAATGCAAGGGCAATAATGAGATATTATTAAGGTAGTACAGATCCCCAGGAACTAGAAATATCTGGCTTCGATGATAGAAATATTAATAACGTTGCTGGTAGGAGTTTCCGAGTTGGAATTTTAAGTCATTTCCAAAATAGTGTATTAATGTCAAGCGACTAGCAATATAAGAGTAAGAGCTGTGGAGGGCAATAGTCGTGTGATTGGTTGAAGAAGGCGTGTTCGGCTAAATTGATTGCATTGCCTTTTCATACAACAGGGTCAACATGAAGAGCTCAAAATTTTCGTTCAAAAGACTTTTCGGAAGATCCAAAACGTCCAGTCCCAGTATTCCAACAACCAGTAACCATGAAAAGCATTAGCAATCTTCCATTCTCGAGCGACTCTGTGAAATGGAGGACCTGCTTAAGAGGAAGCAGAGTCATTTGGAAAATCGAATCTAAGATTAGATTAATGAGGCTCGGAAGCAGGGCACTAAAAACAAGAGAGGCTTTGCATAATAATAATAATTAAATACATTTGGTTTTTGTGAGAACATCTCTGCATAAAAAAGATTTTTACCATTTTGTAGCTGCCTTGAGTGCACTTAAAAGAAAGCGAAGGTTGGAGGTAGAGTTATCTAGACTTGACGGTACGCTCACCACTATTACATTGAGTTGCAGAGGCAGAAACTGGAGTCAGCGAAGAATAATTTGCAAGTCCTTGGGGCAATGAAAGATGCGGCCACGGTTCTGAAGAATGCTCAGAAACATGCGTAATTTAGTCTCTTGACTTACAGTTATGAAATGTCCAACACAATTAAGTATAATATATAGTGACATTCACCTGTGTCCTATTATTTTGCAGAACGGATGACAAAGTTCTGGATATCATGGATGAAGTGAACGAGCAGCAAGAGATTGCGAAATAAATCACCGATGCAATTTCGAACCCACTCTGGGCAATGGCAAGTTCTGTGGATGATGATGAGTTGGAGAGGGAGCTAGAAGCTTTGGAGCAGGAAGAGCTGAACAAAGTCCTCCTGACAATCGACACATCAAGCCCTGAGACTGTAAGAGATGAAGAAAAGAAGGGATCAGAGGAGAATAAGAAGAAAGATGATGTTGAATGTTGACGCAATGCTAAACTGCTTCTCCTTTGCAATTCAAAATCAAAGTCCGCCTGATTATGACGGCAGTTAAAAAAAGATTTAGCTAACTAGATCACACATGCAAAAGAACTCCGAGAACTCGCCCAATGGTCCACGTGAAGAACATTTTGTACAAGAGCGCTTCATGAGACTTTATGAGAACTTTAATCTACGCCCTTTTAATATTAATTTAATACGATTTATGTGACTTTGACTTAATGCAATGAATATTTTGACACATTTGCGTTTATTATTTCCGGACATCATTCAATTTTTAGTAACAAAAACGTTAAATAAATATTTGTAAATTGTCGGTGTTTGCTTGCAATAAGATTGAAGCAATATAAAAAATATATCACGTTGTTTTTGCAATAAATATTGCTCGGGGCTAGGGGAGAAAAATGTAACTTTTGAATATGGCAATAAAAAAATCTGCGAATGACTGCATATTTTATGGTAACGTCAATGGAAAAGCTGGATGGCAGGTTTTCGTCATACTTGTTTTGTGTAAATAACCACGCAGCGAAATACAATAAGTTAAGGAATTTTAGAAGGGGAATAAGAATTTTTAGCGAGAATATCCACCGCGAGCAGCAGGCTGAGCACCGCCGCCTCCACCACCAGAGGGGGCACCATATTGGCTTGAGGGACCTCCACTACCTCCAGAACTTCCTCCAGAGCTGTATCCACCACTGCACACCTCCACGACCGCCGCCACCTCCTCCGGATGACTGTTGTCCTTCTTCAACAAAGCTTCCTACCAGTCTTGCCTGCAGGTATTGAAGTTATAACTTCGTTAGCGGAAAATCTAAACCAAAAAATTCTCCAGGCGGACTACATACCTTTTGTGGTTGACCGAGTTCAACATTTCCACCTCCTTGACCTCCGCCGCCACCGCCTCCTCGTCCACCACCACCAGAGTATCCTCCTTGGCTTCCACCTCCAGAACTTGGTGCACCATAAGAACTGCTTGGGCCAGAAGAACCACCACCGCTAGACCCACCCTGTGAGTATCCACCTTGACTTCCACCGCCGCCGCCTTGGGAATATCCACCTGAGCTGCCACCACCTCCCTGGGATGGGGCTCCATAGGAGCTGCTAGGACCTGAACCTCCAGAGAAACCTCCAGCTGAACCTGATGAGCCAGAATCTCCTCCTTGTTGGGCGAGTAACTGTAAAGAAATCGGGATAAATATAAAATATGCATCGACCAAAGACATTTATATTCCTAATGCCCTTTTCCTGTGCCTTCATACCTGAGCAACACGTTGCAAGAGAGCTTGATCAACAATCATAGGTCCCTCATTAGAATCCCCTCCATCATCACCTCCCGAAAAACCTCCTCCACCGAACCCTCCACCTCCCCCGCTGCTTCCACCGGAATAACCGCCGGAACCTCCGCTAGAAAATCCTCCTCCTCCTCCTCCACCCCTGGAGGGTGCTCCATATTGAGAAGGCGGTTCCGCTGCAGCCAAAGTTATGGCGAGAGCGAAAACAATCTAAAATTACAACAATTTATTTAATTACAAGCCTCCTCCAGTCACCTTTCCCCAGAAACAATACTCCCAAACAAATTACTGTTTTTTGGAAAACTTACGAAAGGTTTCATAACTTTTACAATTCGAATTCTATCCAATACAATATAAAAAGCCACCTTCCTTTCTAAAGGTGCACCAAAGAACTGATTTGAAGACGGTCCTAATAGTTGCGCCTTATATACTCCCTTTCCACGGCTCCCTTAATGATCCTTCATAAAGCACGACATTGTGTCAGTTTTATCATCATCGACACAAGTGGAGAGTAAGAAGAGAGCTTACAAGAGTGATGAGGGCGACAAAGTATACACAACTGCTCCCCATTGTACATAATATGTACATGTTTCAAAGAGGAGGTTATGAATATTTTTTTGAGTAAAAGTGAAGCTAATATTTAAAATGTGTGGTGCATGGCATGGCCTGTGATTATCACCATCACCAAAAATGAACAAAAATATTTTTAAAATATAAACAGTGGAAGCCCTACATGATACTTATGATATTATGATGTTGTGTACCCATGTACATTTTTTAACGCGTTAGGAGGCTCTAGACATGTAGGTACATAGTATCATGAAGATGAAGTACATACATGCATATTATGCCTAATTTTTTTCGAAGCAGACGAATGGAGGAGCTAACGACTAAAGATAACGACCCCAGTAAGAAAAACGTCTTTGGTGAAATGAAGGGAGCTAGCGACATGTGAGAAGCACGCTAAAAATGTATTACTGATTATGATCAGTAAACAGCAGCAAAATGTAGAGTACTGATTATTGAGCAGTCATCGTCATCATCATCGTAATCATAATCATCCGCCTACAAAAATTAAGATGGGATGAGATGAGATCGCTTGTCCTTTTTTTCAAAGCTCAATGTTATCTCAGCCCAGCTCGAAGGAGAGGTAAGAACGGTTAATATTCATTCATCGATATATATTCATTCAGGAGAAGGTCTCCAAATAAAGTAAGCCGAACTTATCGAAAAGGAGCAAGTCCAAAAATGGATAAAAATTGCATTCATGGTTTCCTTGATGGATTGCATGATCATCCTGTCACATACTTCATAAAGGTTCAGCAGAGAGCTTGTAGGTATTGACTCATCCATACCTGCGTGTGAACATCAAGTAGTAAACTTGAAATGCGAAAATTGATAATCTCTCTTGAGAAAGGTAAGAATAATTGATTGCAAATAAAAAACCCACATGCGGCAACTTCGTGAGAATCAGAATTGATTAATTGGACAACAATAGGAAAGACAGACAAATTGAAATGGAAAATTTATACATATAATAGAACAAATTGATTAGGAAGTTCATTATTTTGTCCGATTTTATTCAGCTAAAGATTTGCAAAAAATAATGCTTGGTCGTCATGACAACATATTTGGTTTAATTTAGATTCATTTCATATTCTTCCGAATATTTAATGTCATTTTTGTATGCAAATTTTCAGTTGTCAACGTACATTTGTCACTAAAACTTGAATAACTTTGTCCCTAATTGTCAGTTTGGGTTGAAATTCATTCGGTTTTGTGCGAAAGACGCAACCTCTATGTGTAGCAAATTTCAGCTCAATATCTTGTTTCTATCGAGCTAAATCTTGTTCAGCGAAAGACGGATAGCTTAGACAATAACATAGGAATCTATTCTGATTCACGTGAGTTGAAAATTAACAGGCATAGACGTACTTGTCCGTTATCTTTGTTTACCAAATTTCAGTTCTATATTACATTCCTGTTGAGAGATATCTTGTCGAAAATGTTCGTTTCCAACGTACACTTTGTCACTAAAACTTGAATAACTTTGTCCCTATTGGTCGGTTTGAGTTGAAATTCATTTGGGTTCGTCCGAAAGGCCCGACCTCTATGTGTACCAAATTTCAGCTCCGTATATTATTCCTATCGAGCTAAATCTTGTTCAGCGACAGGCGGACAGCATAGACAAAAACATGAGAATCAATTCTGATTCTAAAAAGTCTCCAACTCCTTACTTCGACTCGACCTCTTCGGTTGTCTTCTTGTGACATCGTTTCATAAGAGCTAATCAATAGCTCATCTTATAGGTCTAAAGGAGGTGCAAACTAAAGGAAATGAAGTTCGGTAGCCCTCATGCATGCTACGTCTACGGGTACATGTAGGTATTGCGATGATGAAGATCATGTCGATGAAGATTATTACTTCATTCATTATTGTCATTACCACTAATTTATAGAGATATCTAAAGGGGTTGCCTTCCAAATGAGAAAATATGAATGGATATTTTATTTTACATTCAAATTCAACAGCTGGTTTATACTTATACTCTTCGAAAATGAATTTGGTAATTTATTGTAAATTCAAATTCATGCGAGTTCGAGTGCGACAATCGCGAAGCAGGTTTTCTTCTTTTATATTCCATTCCAATGTAATAACGAGATCAAAGGAATAAAAAGAAGCATTTCATTTCTTTGTTCAGTTTGATGAAAAATCATATCAGAAATCGCACCGGTTTAGGCGGTGTAAATAGACAAGACAGGACAGCATAGGGCAAGCGCGAAATGAATATATGAATGCTATCAAAAATCAAAAGTGATTATTAATTATTATCAAAAGAGACATTTTTTTGATTTGGTTCTCTTGCCGAAATCTGGTCACAGGCCATAATATGCTATATAGTCATGTTAGTTAGTATTTATAATTGTGGCTGAGTTTGAAATGACGATGCTGATGATATGATGGTGGTGGTGATGGTGGTGACATAAACTTTACGAAATCGACGGGGGTAAAGCACACAGGTAGAATTAGAATATTATGTATTTTTTCTGTTTATGCTCATATTATATTCAGGAGGATGCTGTGTAGTCAGTTGATGATATTATTGCTATTGCTCAACGAGATGAAGATGAAAGATGTAATTTCAAAATACATATATTTTTTAAATGCAAGAAAGGCTGGTGTTTACGGGGAGCTAATGAGTATTTTATGAAATATGAACAAGTGAGGTTTAAAATACTCGTGGTGGATAACGATATGTGTTGCTGACACGCACGCAGACGCATGTTTATTTTTACACATGTTAAATGAATAATTATTATTAATTTAGCCTCTGCTATTGTGTCTGGCTTTTGGCATGAAGAAAAAATATTATTGGCAAATATCTGTAAGTATGTGTGTGGAATGAAGCGTGTAATGATTGATGTAAAATGAAGAGATTTCATCAAGATTTGACAGATGAGCATTATAAAAACGGGAAGCATTTCTTATCAGTCAGAACAGAAGGAGACATTTTATTTAAGTAACTTGACAGACCTATATGGGTATGCATATGAAATGAATATTTAATTTTATTGACATGCAAAATAATTATATATACCTGCTTTACAGTATGAAATGAAGTTGCAAAATATTTTGGTCGGATTTTGAGGGCAAAAGTGCAGTAAACTAAAAGGGGTCGTGTTTTACATGAAAATTTGAATTCAGATGT
>JAHZNI010002582.1:0-14754 GCA_027744415.1 Seira ritae
GCTTTCGTAATGGGCACATATGCATTCCCGGGGCACTATGAGACTTTGGCTCCAAAAAATTGCCAATTTTTTCCGGCGTATTTTGATATATGGGTTTCCATACCACTTTGTTCATTTTGATTCAATGTAAACAGAACAATTTCATGTAGTCAATTCGTTGTGTCATTAAAAAAATTGCAATTTTACCAAAATGGATTCTACGATTTTGGAGGATTGTTCAATGGATGAAGTAGTAAAAGCATGTCAAGAGGCTGGAGTGAATATAGGTAGTTAAAATTTAACTATTTATAGTAATTTATATCCAGTAGACTGGAGAATCATGTGATTTCAGCAGTTAAAATCTGTCATATTTTATTAAATCCTCAGAAGCTATTCAAGATTCTCAGCCAGACGATGCCTCCAGCTGTTTCCCATCCACTCCTACTGATTTTCAAGGAAATTGTGTGATAATAAACTAATCTTTGTACACTAATTTGTCAAAAATAAATTAAATGATAACTGCTGTCGCTCGATTTTTGGTTCTCAGAAAGTGTTTCGTGTTTTTTTAGATTTAGTTTTATGCACATGTGCCCATTACAAAGACTTTCTTCAAACGCAGAGGTGTCCTTTAGATTTTGACATATTTTTCAAAGGTGCCCTATAGATTTTAACGTTTTTCAAAGATGTCCTGTAGATTTTAACTAGATTTTCAAAGGTGCCCTCTAGATTTTGACACGATTTTCAAAGCACGGAGGAAGTTTTGCATAACGTCTGGAGGAAGAAAATGTCACTGAAAGAAAGCAAAGCGCTTCGCGCTTTGCTTTCCACCAAAAACTTCCTCCCTCTCTCCCTTCCCCTCCTTTCCTTCCTCCGCCCCTGGGGCGTAGGGGCGGAAAGGTATTACAATAGTGCGAAAATGTCGTAACACACCATTACAAAGACTTTCTTCAAACGCAGAGGTGTCCTTTAGATTTTGACATATTTTTCAAAGGTGCCCTATAGATTTTAACATGTTTTTCAAAGATGTCCTGTAGATTTTAACTAGATTTTCAAAGGTGCCCTCTAGATTTTGACACGATTTTCAAAGCTGCCCCTTACAATCTTCGCCATCGATATGCTGATGATGCACGGAGGAAGTTTTGCATAAAGTCTGGAGGAAGAAAATGTCACTGAAAGAAAGCAAAGCGCGAAGCGCTTTGCTTTCCACCAAAAACTTCCTCCCTCTCTCCCTTCCCCTCCTTTCCTTCCTCCGCCCCTGGGGCGCAGGGGCGGAAAGGTATTACAATAGTGCGAATGCCTTGAAAATGCCAATTCTACATACATCGTTCCGGCATACCAAGGTTTTCACTGTTTTGCATAATATTATATAGATCCGTGCAAGTTAATTGTTCCAAAATCCTGGTGCTTTCTCCATGCGGCGTTATTGGTTTTGGTGTTGTCGTCGCGAGGATTAATTGTGTGACCTTGACTTGTTACGAGTGCGAGAAAGTGAAATAAAACTAATAATACCCTTTTCCAACGAAATTTACATGCATGATAACCAAGTAAGACATTTTTGACATAAATTTAATATTTTTGTTCTATCTTTTCTTCTTCTTGAGAATTCTAGTACATTCCCGTACAAATTTTACGCTTTATTTTTGTGTGTTGTTCCAATTCGACTGATTGTCCTATGAAATAATCCTGATGCTTCTCGAATGAATATATTGTATACCTAATTGAAGTAATAGGTTACTTGAGGAGCATTCCTTGCATGTCACTTTGGCTGTTTGGTCACATTCTAATTTCTAATTCATTTAGCTACCATATAATTTCGCATATTATCTTTAGCAAGTAACGATTGACATGTATATAATATATATTATGTAGTGTGTGGTGTGTGTACCATTGAAATTCTTCTCATTGTCAGAGCGACGTTACAGTAATCGTACTGTCATCTTCTTTTATATATATGCTCGTAGCTACTCCTCCTCATAGAGCAACTGCAAATTTGTTTGATTTTTTTGCATGATTCATTCATTCATTGAGCATTGCATTGTATTGTTGCGTCATGCATATTTTTTGGTTTGCTGCGTGTATTTAATAGTTGTTCATTTGCTAAAAATTTGTACATACCTAATGAAAAATAAAGTACTTAATTTGAAATCTGTGTTCGGGTTGTATTTCGTTGCAGTTGGATAATATGTTTATGTATCCCTGCCCATTTCCAGAATCTTAATTATATCATGTCCAAAATACGCTTAAAATAATTTCCATGACTTTCGAGTTTTGATTTTGATCTGTTCTTTTCCTTGTTTATTTTGAAGAAATGGTCATGCGAGTCTTCCGACTTGTGAGAGTCCTTTTTGCAATAAATATTCGCTGATGGCTTAAAATGAATACAAGGACGTATGTATTTGATGATGTATGCAAAAACTCATGAAATTTCAATTTTTGAAGAGATTGCTGGCTCGAGAGATTTTTATAGAATTCTGAGAGTGAGAAGGGAACAAAGTGAGTGAATAATCATGAAACCATCATACAGAATTGACACGCGCTATCGCGGCATGTTCCAAGTGAAGCCGAGATGCAATGTCATACCAAGTGCATATCATGATGCAACAACGAGTAATATCAGCAACAACAGCATCTCATCATCATCAGCATCAGCAGCAACCTTATTCCCTGCAGATTCTTGTCCGACAGCCTCAATCTCATCCGAATCCTCAGTCATGATGATGATTCGACGAAGTAGAAAAAAGAATTTGAAGAAGATAAGGTAAAAAGAGAAGAACATGTATGTATTTTGTTTGTTCCATTAATTAATTTAGGTTAGTAAAGTCCTCCTATAGATTATGTACCAATTACTCTTTTGTGATGATTTGTCCCGACGACATGATGAATGAAATTAAGAAAGATGCATAAAATAGGGAAATTGCTATCTACATTACATATGTACGTATGTATTTCGCAATTTTTTTTACAAATTGCAAGCCAATTTCTTTTGTGTGGATAAAATGATAAAAAAAATAAGTCTACCTTCTTCTCAGCAGGCCAGGCCACACTTGCACTTGCTACTTGCTCCCTTTAAGCTTTAATCATACCTATATCCCCTCTCAATCAACCAATTAAGGAGCCGTCTAAATAGCATGCATCGCATGACCAAACACTTGAGTGAACATGATTGGCCAAGAAAATTCGTTAACATAGAAAAATTGCATATTTTTTCTGTCTCATATTTTCTTTTCATGAGCATAATCAAAATCATGTTGGCTTTGGCTACTCCGCTATAAAATACATGTTATGTGCAAAAGGGGTCTAGGGTGCCTTCAACACAGGTACCGGCCTCTCTTATCATCAGGATACATAATATTGTCCGTAGTCCCTTTATTATTTTAGCCAGTATAGATTATGCATTGCATGGCGTACTTTTCGCTCCTCTGTATTATTGCGTACTCGTACATACGTGGTTCTACAGGAAAACATATTGCATTGAATGGACTTGCAGGCACGCACATGCACATTGTTTCGATTGTTGGGAAAAAGCATAGGTAGATTTTGATATTTATGCATTTTTAGTTTCTGACTTTGACTGGTCAGTGGTCGGTCCTCATATTATTCTCATCAACGTATGTACATGCATCGCCTCACTCGCACCCTTCCTTCATTGTATGTAGCTTGTAGATGGCTTGAAATCGAAATGCAAAAAAAATGTTTGGCATAAGGCATTGTATTACATATATGATATTTTAAAAAAAATTCCTGGCGTGTACTTCCCCTCATCTGAATCTCATGCAGGCACTCTGAAAAATATGAGGGATAGAAAATTAGTCGATAAGATGTGCAGTGCACGTAACTCTTTTACCTACATAATATTGTACTACTCCTTCTTCAGATTTCAGGTGGATTGGATTTGCTTATGAAATTCTATTTTGTGAGGTTAAGGCTTTTTCACTATCGTATCATCATATTATGTGGCATGCAAAGAATCTCTGATGTACACACACACATCCCCCTTCACAATTTATTTATCTTGTCTTGAATTGCACTTGCAAATTTAAAAAAAAAATATATTCTTATTTACTCAACTTTTTGCTATACTTGGGGAAGCAACTGTTCATTCTTTTCCTGCCAATTGGAGGACACGAAGTTTTATTTCCCTGAATAATTATTATTTATTAAGTAGGTAGGTAGGATAAAGTTTGGCGAATTTTCTGGAACGATTTCGCAAAACTCCTACCTACCGCACAGCAATAGCAAAATAGCAGCCAACAAATTAGAATCGTCGTGTGCTACTACTACTTCTACTACATTTACTATAATATACTCCTATAACTATAACATAACTAGTCTCATAGTCAGTTCCAATTTTTTTTATTAAACCGAACGCCTGGCTTGCCTGGACTGGAGTAGATTTGGACTTTGACGTAATCGTAATATCCCAGAAAAGAAGTTCTAGCAGAGTTTGTGTGTGAGTAAAAATTCAACTAGTGAAGGATGTGAATTTAGATAACCAAGCCGCTCGTGGCTCTCTGCTCTGCGCTCGCTGGTGTGCATTTTTTAGTCTGTGAGAGAGAACTGAACTGATTCCAATTTATTCCAGTGCAATTTCCTCATGTCATTCAAGCGCTGGAGGAGAAGTTTGAGAAAGCTTAGATTATTCAAGTAAGTTTTCCTAATTTGAATTTGGGTCACTGGATTTGGATCATGCTTAAATTCTGGAATCATGACTAAATATTTGTAATATGCAAATTCAAAATCCATTTTTTTACGCTCTTGCTACTTGTGGCTGGAATCATTTTGAAGTGCGGTTGTGTTGCATGGCTTTAGGCAAGGGCAAAAACTTCTTTCCGGATTAAGCTTTTTTGAAACAAAGAAGGAATGGAAATATTCTAACCTGTGAATTCTGCAATGAACTAAAAATTTCTAATTATTGTACTTGTACTAATGTATTTGTACTTGGTGAAAGTGATTTTGTGAAGGGATCAAATAATTTGTCAAATTTAGAGAAAGTATCGAGTCAACTATTTTATTATGTGGAGTTTGTTAAGGTCAGTGAAATGCAAATGCTGGCATGGAATATTTTTTATATATGTATTTCGACTTAAAATATTTTTACTCACTCGCACTTGACAATCAAACAAAAGATGTAAAAGTGAAATATGTAAATTCAATTAAAGAAAAGACAAACTAAAGGAAAATCATAATCTGTTCAAAATTAACTCTTCCTCGAAAAAAAACTTTCTTTCCAGAATTAGTTTCTTTTTAGTTTGTAATGTAGGCCATGGTTTTTTTCTTCAGCATCGTATTTTTTTCCAGACCGATCGATTCCAATTAAGTCTAAATCTAAACTCAGTCTAAATCTATGAATACCCATCAACTAAAATCTTAAAAAATATCTGAACCATTTAATCCATATCAGAGATGCAGGGAAGCACTTTTGCGATGTTCATTTTTATTCATATTACTATAATACTTCGCCTTAAATGTATTATCTTTTCTACCTACTTACATTGAGAAATAATTGGGCCAAGATTTTCCAAATTAATTATCTTGGATTGCTTAACTATACCATATTATATATTTCGTTACTAATCATGCGTTCGGTGCCGGTGATGGTGCTGCTCCCGGGGGGTCAGGAGTTCGTGCAGTTTTGCAATTAGACTAGATAAGATGATGCGGTTTAATTTTTTTTCATTGCCTCAGCACATTTTAATCCTTACTATGCAGATGCAGTAGCAGTGCTTTTCATTGCTCCTCTCGTGGGTCTTTTAATTACTAGAGATTTTATTTCTTGGTGATGGTTGTGCTTGGAAGTATTGATTACTACTATTTAATCAAATACTGCCGCATTTAGAAACACCAGCACTTAAAAAGACTGACCTATGCAGATTTCATAGACTAATTTTATTTTATTCGTACAAACAGTTTTGCATCGACATTTTTAAAAGAGTACATATTATTATGTAATTGTGTACAATTGTACCTGCATGTTTTCAGTTTAAGTAAATAATTGTACATTCATTCATTCTAGCATTAAATTAGTTTGTGAATATTTTTCCTGGAACAGTTCCCTAAAATAAGGCAGTCTAGAAATTTATTTATCTGCTGCTATTTATTATTCCGTTAAATTGAGAAATGCTTTATGACCAACTCATCCAGCGACACGTGCGGAACTGCTTAGATGAAAACAATTAGATAATATTTATCCTGGTTCAACTTGAACTGTAAAAAATGTAATGATTTCTTCGGACTCCTAGTTTTTGGCTAAAAGGACATCAACGTGTTGTCCATGTGAATCTTTTAGAAAAATAAATCAGGATAAACGTGGTGATTGGTGATCAAAGCATGTTCTTAACTCTCTAGGTATTCATTGTTGTAGGTATGACTGACATGACTTGCTGAAAACCGCTCATGAGTCGAGTGGAGTGAGTCATTTTATAATCACACGCATCCAACTCACAATCCACATTATCTCTGTGAATCCTCTCGGGGTTACACACAGCTCCTACTGCTCCTGTTGCGCTCGTGAATTAGATTGAATTGATTTTCATCGTGAAGAATAAAAAAAAGTTCGTGATCTCCTGACTACTCCGAGAACAAATCATGAGAGAGCACATGGGGCAGTCAAATAGTGGTCGCATGGTCTGATCCACGAAAAAAAACTCCACTCACTCACTCGCAGAAAAACGAAGATGGTGTGGTGAATGTGATGTGATGATTGCGGCTTTTTCGCTTGTCACGACGACGAATCATCAGTATCATTGCATAGATTGGAGAACGCTTATGTATGAGAGCGTGTACCCAAATTGAAATGCTGAACTTGAAAAGTTCAAATGCATTGGCTTGGCATAATATTATGTAGTAAAGTAAGTAGGTAGTAAGTAATTTAGGTAAGCACATGCTTTTAGTATCCGTAGCCGTACGTATTGGATACCTGTGGATCCTGACAGTGCATTTTTGTTCACATGGTCTAGTCTAATCTAAATTAAATAGATTTTGAATTCCACTATCTCCACTCCGCTTGCTTTAAATTAAATGCAAAGGCACGTTTCAGATATCGTCAATCCCCAACAGAAAAACTGCATCTCAAGAAGACCCGACGATGCAAAAATTGTATGCAAAGCGAGTGTCAAGATTTTACCCAAGAATGAAAAACCAGTGTTGTAAAAAGTAAAAATACCCAAAGATGAAACAGCAGTAACTTATTTTGGGGTTATGTGAGAATCCCATTTACAGCCAAAATGAGAATGAGATACTGGTTTTTCTTTCTTCGGCTTTTTTTAAACACTGGCTTTGCATTCTTGGCGATTTTCTCGGCACTGTTTTGTAAAAAAATTTGGAGTTCTTGAGATGCTGCTGTTCTTTTGGAGGCCGGCGATATTAGGAAAAAGGGTTAAGATTTTGCGGAAACGTAATCTATCGTCGTTGGTTATCTACTTAGCTATAGCTATTCATATTCATGCATGTTCGCCGTATAAGATAAATCCAGCTTTTCACTAATAATATTACTCCACTCCATGCATGCATTTCACAATCTTGAAAACATGTCCAGTTTCGAGATTAAGTATGCATGTAATATGTAAGCACATGCATGGCATTGAATAGGTAAGCCAAGCCAGGTCAAAAATTGATGACGATGTGATAACACTTTTTACATATTGCATTGCAACACAAAGCCTAATAATTTTCATGGACAAGTATATATTTTCAAAAAAAGGAAGAATCAAGACATGCACTTTATTCATGCCGACATCATGCAAAACATCTGGAAAATGAAAATCCATGAGGTTGGTTGATCATGTCCAGGGATTTTACATGCTTACCTATATAGCTTAGCTAAGCTTGATAAGAGGGAAAATGCTTAGGGAGCGTGTGAACTGTGAAGATATTTGAGAACAAGTGGACAAAACTATTCAGCTTTGACTTTTTAAAGAGGCTATTCACACACATACACATGCATACGCTACGCACATGGTGTCAGCATATAATGTATATCAGCATTTCCATGCAATTAAATCAGTAGTAATGTATATTTTCTAAAGAAGAGAAAAAGTCTAGATTGAGGCATCTCTGGAGAAAATGAGATCAGTTGAAAAGTGCTCGCAAGCCTAATATGTTTGGCTTGTTTTCCAGGTGGCTTTCAAACGGACAGGCTGCGACCACAGGAGCTACAACCTCCTCCACGACAGAAACTTCTGCAGAGAATTCTTCTTCTACTACTACAACTAATCCTGCAACAAATTCTAGTACAGTTTCGAGTAGTAATAATAGTAACACTGATAGTTTATTTCAATCCAGTAGCAATTCAGTTAGTAGTTCAAAACAGTTTGACAATTTCTCATCATCTCCATCTCATCCGAGAAATTCCAAAGCAGGAGCAGACACAGACTTGAGTAATTATTGTGAGGAGGAGAAACTTAGTAACAGTGCTCAAATATCTGTAGACCAAGACCAAGAGTTGCCTTGTGCTTCTAAAATACTAGTTGTTCAAGAACCCCCCGTAACAATGGCTGATGATCAACAGAATCACTCCGTTCCCGAAGGTACTAAATTTTTAGTTGAGAGTTCATCTACTTCCTCATCCTCCCCCAACTCCTACTCCTCCTCAGGGGATCAGGAAGTCCACCATGGAGAAAGTCAAACGAATGCTTTCTCCCCGCATCCTCCTGCTTCCTCCCCCATTGTATCTTTTATTCAGCACGTGTTATCAAAGTATCCTTATATTTGGGCTGGAGGGGATTCCTCCTCCTCCTCTAACAGCTTAGTCCTTCTTTTCATGACTGTAGTGTGCATTTTGCTGGTATCAGCAATCAGTAGGAAAAAGGGTAGGAGGAATCGAAATCGAAATGACAGGAAAGAAAAGGGCCTTAGCCTTATTCACAGTCAGAGTAACGAACAAGTTGATGATGATGATGATAAGACATGCAAGAAAAGGATCATCTTCCAGTCATCCACTCAGTGTTCCAATTCCAATGTGAAGGAACATGGTAATTGGCAAAAAAAACACACAGAAAATCAAAAAAAATCCCGTTGCATACTTAAATTTCCGTTTTTATTTTAAAATTTTCCACGAAAAATACTTATGTATCGTTACTTTATTTTCTTTTCTTCCTGTCTCTAATTCCTTCTAATACAATTGCTCTGAAAGCTATGTATTTATTATGTAGAAATATATAAGTTTAATTTGTAGAAAATTTATGGAGCATTTTTCTTGAAAATATTTTTGCAGGTGAGGTGAACGGCGATGAGCAGCGCGTAAACTTTGTATTAGGAGACGAAGGCGAGTCAGCTTCAGAGGATAATGGGGATATGGTGATGGTAGGGGAACACGATAGACGTGACAGTTGTAATTCCGAGTCGAGTGCAAGTGATACTTTACAAGACTTTGTCACCCCATCCAACGGACGCGTCATGGATGGTATGGGAGTGATGGAGAGAAGACGGAGGCTCAGGTATGCAAAAAAATCCTTATAGACACTTTTCGTTGCACTTGCATGAATCAAGATTATGAGACAACAGCCAAGACCATGAATATGGACAACATGGAGTCACTACGTTCATCTGCGTCTCTAATTCCTACGAAATAGTTTCGACATCATATTAGATTACATACTCCCACACTTCGTATTTCGTCACTACAAAATTTCGGTCTTGCTTAAAATAAATTGTTTCATTTCCACGAAAGATTGTTGCATACGAAGTTTTTCACACTTCTCACGCTCTCGCTCCGGGTTTCTCTGTTTCTTTTACGCAACTACACCTATGTATTTACTACGTATCATCGTGAGACTTGCTTTTGACTGGGTATGGCCATGGGAAGAAATGTTTACCGGTTTCCGTTTTCTCTTTGGTTTGAAGAGAGTTGGAGTTAGACTCGTTTTCTCTCCCAGACCCAGACTATGTAGCTTCATATGCATGTGGGGATGTGGGTAGAAATAATTAAATGGAAGGTACTGCTGTACTACTGTACCCATATTTCAACATCATTTCCCATTTCCTTTTACGATTACAATAAATTCCGATTCTTGCCGGCTACCATTACAAGTGAAATGGCAATATAATATACATGATTGAGGAGTGCATGAAGACTGAAATCTCAGATAATATTCAATTCACCTGCTAGTAATTATATTACATATTAAAGTTTAACGAAACAAAGAAAAAATCCGAAGAAATGGTCTTTTGAAAAGAAAAGCCTGAGGCATTAATAGTACCTAATAATATATTCAGATAAGAAATGAAATGATGATGATGTCGATAAGACAGAAAAAAAAATTGAGCAATGAATATATTATCATATCATCATGCAGTCTTGCTCTTTATCTGCAATAAGTAAATTGGAACTAATCTTGTGAAATGACCGAAATAAAAAAATATATATGTCATACATGTAAGAAGTCAAATGTTAACTAAAAACTTAATTTAATTTTGAAGATTTAGCTCCACGTTTACCGAAAATGATTATGAAGCTAGAGTTGTTCCAGCTCAACCTTGACATTAACTGATGACGCTGCTGATCCGTATTTGAGTCTGGGTTAAAGTTAATCTGCATGTATTTATGTACTTAGTTAGTCGGATCAGAAATGCGATAGGAAGAAATTTGGATTTCGCAACTATTTTTGCCAATTATAAACCTTTTACACGTTTCAAAGAGATGTGGAATGGAATCTGCGTCACGTCATTTTTACTTTTGAAAAACGATGCAAAAAAAGAAAATGATATCGTGAAACAAGTTGATTTTTTTTCGTGGCGTGCATTAATTAAATTTAATACTATTTGATGATTCCTTATCTTGAAAAGAGTCTCAACGTCAACACTTCAGTGTGGCATGAAGTAAAACCGAAGAAATTTTACGGAAGTATGCAAATCAAAAATGCTGATTTGAAAATATTTTGCATCATATGCAGATATCGTTGTGTCAAACTATTCTCGTGGCAATTATTTCACAGGGCATAGAAACGAAGTGGAATTGAAATTTTTTTTGTTTTAACGAAATTTATTAAGAATTATGGACAAGTCCGGTTCAGTATAATATAAATTGTGCTGCTGCATATTGTTGCTATTTGGTTTTGATGTTTCAAGTTTCTATGGAAATCAATTTGGTGATATCGAATATGATGATTACGATTAACAGCTTAAAGAACAAAGCGGCGATGCGATGCATAAACAAGTCTTTACACGTGTTGTGCACCGCGTCAGTAATTGCATATCCATGCAGATTCACATGTGCTTATCACGTTGTTGTTAGAAGGCATACTTGAAAAAATGAGTTTTGACAGGTAATTAAGCAACGGGTATTTAGTGTCGATTCCGATTTTAGTGTTTATGCGTAGGTATTATGGAAAGAAACGCTAGTGAAGAATTATTCATTTCAGTTCGAATTTGATTTTTTTATGTAAAAGGATCTGGAGCTGGATTTGATTCAATCAATCTTCTCAGTATCTCTCTGAAATTGGATTTGATTTTTTACGGATTTACGGAATATTGAAACAATAAAAAATATGAAACTGCATAAAACACACTTTTGTAGCCCCCGTTGATTTGAAATCGCCGCGCTTGACACCATTCGAATTTGAAGCATGATCGCGAGCTCTGATTGGCTCATGCGTGTTAGTTAGACCCATCCCGTCACTTTTGTTTGCCTTATTGAAAGCAGCTCTTATCCAAATTTATTGATCAATCTTGTTTAAAAATTTGAAATCTTTTCCATGCAAATCTTACCAAAAGTGTAGTGAATTATTGAATGAAAAACCATAGTCCCGTCCCTCTTTTTAAAAGGATTTTTGGTTTAGGTACGTATTTTAGCACGTAACCGTCCCTTATTTCATTGTTAATTGTCGCAGTATTTCAACTAGGTAGTTTTGGCTGCTTCATGCCCTTCGGATATTTCATTATCATTATGTACATTACTTTACGATTACTTCAAACCCTGTGTAGTTGGCGTTCACGTGTGGAGCTCATCAGCCCAAACTTAAAATGTTCAAATACATATTGATTCAAACAGTTGCAAAATGAACTGTTCGTCTAGATTGCATAATTTAACAAATTAATGCGTATCCCTATATACAGATTTCAGGGAAAGCACATTAAAATTGGCATTGAAATTCGGTTTTCCGGACACATGTCCTTGGTGGCTTCTTCAACTTCAATTCCACTTTAAATGGAAATAATTTAATGCCACAAGCCACACACAAATAATTGGCATGCATGCAATGAAGATTGCGGTAAACGCTCCACTGCACTACTTACTTGTGATGAAATCAATTTTGAGTACCTAAATAGTATACATATGCTCCGATTGAGCTCTTGAATAATATTATGCTGCTATGCTGCTCAAAAGCGAATTACTACAGTGCAAAAAAAGTGCAAATCATAATCGACGAGATTTAGCAGGTCCAAGGTTTACCTTTTGAGGGAACCTTTAGAATGGATAAGTAGTTTTCATAATCGCAATAAATTCACTTTTGCATGCGTCTATTTGCCTACATGCACATTCGATGTATGCATTACGTAGTCTCGGCAATCACAAAATAGATATGTTTGCAATTGCAAATTTACGCTGCTAATTAATGATGGATGCATGCATGTCTAGCTAGAAGCTAGCAATCTAAATCCAGTGGCGAGTAGATGTGAACTTATAGACGGAGGAAAGGCGACCATAATCATCATACAATCATCCCCAACTGATTTTGATCACACCATCCTATCGAACCCACTTCACTTGAGCCATACCTTCTAGTTTTTCCCATGACTCTCACCGTGCAATTCTAAAGCCGAGCAAACCTTCAACTCAACAAGTTGAATGCTACATAACATAACATAACATAACATAATTGAGTGCAAAAAAACCGGCTTAAGACATAATGATCGTCTTCCATGCTCACCTTCTTCTCCTGGAAGAACTTGATGCAGCGCAGCACCTATGCCATGCCATGCACAATTTTAGCTTTTAACTTTTTTTCGCTGGGCAATCCCAACTTTAATTTTCAAGACTGGCATGGCATACCTTCACATTATCCATGCCATTTATTACACCTGTTCTCAAGTTTTTTTCGGGTCCGATTTTGATTTTGTAACAATCCACATTCTTCATAAGTCTGGACTCTGGACCGGACTTAGACTTGCCATATGAGAATATTTAACATGTTTAAGATGCACATAGACATTTTACACTGTAACCACAATTCATGCTGCGATCATCATCATCATATCATTCATTGCTACTACCTATCTTAGGTTTAGCACATTTCCCCCTATTTTATTTTGGAGTGCGTCACTACTCACTAGAAATTAAATGTGGCCTTAGCCTTTGTAATTCATCTGCAAAGTTACTAGAACCTAAGAACGCAGTGATGGTATTGATGATGATGATGTTGTGAATCATGCGATGTTGCTATTACAATAGCGCTAACAGTTACGAAAATGTTTTGTGCAAAAAAAAATTTTTTTTGGCTGAAAGTGAAGCTGGGAAGATATGTAGATACTTAGTAGAATGATGATGATGACTATGACGATGATGATGATGATGGGGATCATAATGATGGTGCTCGGTCTACCTGAATAACTCATTTTTTTTCTCATGGGTTCTCTGCTTGTTATCCATATTATATTAGATATGATGATGTATTATACTATTGCTCATCTGAAAATGTGGAATAACACGTATAACTCTTCTACATAAGAGCGCAAGTCGCAACGCAAGTGGTTCATATTAAATGCATGGAATGAAAATCAAGAGAGGAAAAAAATCATACGATTATTCATGAAAAAAAAGGAATTTTGCACACGAGTTCGTTCATTCGTTGACGGGACGGTCTGCCATAAACAAATCAGAAAATTTGTATAAAGTTTTTTTATAATCTCTCGTTATTTAAGCGTTATCCTATTAACCTTTGAACATATCATTGCACTTTAAATATTGTGAAAATCGTACCACCTTAAGCTCTGATTAATTTTAATTTGTAGCTAGTGATATTTCTAGTGAAGAAGAATTAGTGATTTACATGAAGTTTGAGGGAGTTACTACAAGCAGCAACAAGTTTCAATTAATCGCTGGTCGATTGTGTTGTGTTCATTTTTCAAGAAGTGAGAATAATCACTCCCGAGTGGCATTAGTTTTGCATGGATCACCGCCAGGGACAATGACTAAAAGCAAAGACACAGGTGCAATATCACAGCAACCGCAAGTCGGGGGCAATGTGGACACTGTCTCATCCTCCACCTCCTCCAATACAAATACAACCACCACCACCTCCACAATACTCGATCAAACTCTCCAGCAGAATGGGTTGATCGTTCCACAGCCCTTGCAAGGGGGCATGAGGTAGTGCTAAAAATTGTTAAATTAATCATTTCAGATATTTATGCAAAAATAAAGAAAACACAAAAATGCATTTAGGTATGCAGTATACATTGCATTGCATTGGTACATGAAGTATTACGATTACGGCATGGGTAATGGGTACATGCATTATGTAAGGTATGGTATGATCGACAGACAGACGCGTTCATGGAAATTGTTCGATGAACAAAGAACAAAGACACGTGTTGATCGAAAATTTGAATTCCGATGAACGATCATGATCAAGTTCAATGGCAAAAAAAATGTCTAGCGTGACTGCTGGTGACAGACAGAGAAAGAAGACAGTCAGTCGTAAGCTTGAGCAAAGAATTACCGGCGTGGCTGGGCTGGAGGAAGTGTTTGGTTTTTGCAGAGCTCATCATCTTACATTTTATTGCTATTAATTTGCAAAAACATGGTGCAGGTGTTTAGAACTCGGCGTTTTGTTTTTT
>JAHZNI010002583.1:0-22706 GCA_027744415.1 Seira ritae
ATATTTATCTTTTCCAGTAATAAATGCATGCAATGTAAATAAGCCTTGTCCAGTGTGTTCCAGATTCCATTCTCCATCTGTTTTCTTTACATTTTACATGCATACATGCCATACATGTGAGGTATGTGTGTGTGAGATGTATAATGCAATTTCATTTATTTCTATGTTTTTGTTATTCATGTTCCAATAATCCTAATCCTACCTTACCCGCATATTTCAAAACCGCAATACTATTATACCCCTAATGTATTTCCATTGATAGTACTGGGCCCATGTTTTACAATAGGCTCTCGTATTGCTCCATATGATGCGTTCATAGAAAACAAAGTTCATAAAGTAAATGGGCGCATAAGTTGAAGAGTGCTTTTGTCGTGTCATTGTACTTTACTGTGGAGGAGATGCACCTATTTTTGCAGGTGAGGAAAATGAAATAGTGAGATGATAATAAATCATTTCTTTGCACACGTTAAAAAAATTGTCGTGACATTGAGTAAATTTTTTCCCTGCGAAATTGACAGTGTCTTTAGTTTAATGTGTGGTTATTTGAAAGGAGCAGTAAAATCAAAATGAGAATTTGAAACGGAAGAGTTTAGTTACGTTACAATTTCCGTTCAAATCATCCAAAAATTAAATTACTTAAAGTTGTCCTGAGTTTGATAATCCTTCCGGTAAGATCAGAGGAAGGAGATAAGCATCAAGGTGTAGTTTTATATTCCTTCCCTTCCTCCCTTTTTTGACAGATGAGTGGGCCACAGGTAAATCAAGTTAAATAGTAATTTTTAGTTATTCCTTTACTTGTTTTTAAAACAGGTGATAAATTGTGTTGATTTCGATTGATCTTCAACAGATTACTGTTCGTTTGCAAGCCCGAGAGGGTACGAAGCGAATTCAAGCCCCGACTTCGCTGGACACTCGAAGTTTATACGACAAGGTAATTACTTTTCCTTAAAACTTCAACTTCAAACGTGAAAGATTTTTCGCAAAACTTGCAAGTTCTCAATGCCTTTCTTTGCTTGTTTTGTAGATCAAAGAGGCGTATGGTTACTGTTCCTACGCCTTCACAGTTCACAAGGACAGGAAGAACTTGAGCGGTAGTGAAATCAGGTCTTCAAAGACAGAGACAATTCAAAAATATGGCATCAAGCACGGCGACATATTATTTGTTGAGGCTGTGAAAGGGTGCAATCTGCTGTCCGAGGATGTTGAAATGCAAGATGCAACAGCCACAGCGGGCTCCTCCTCAAGTGGCTCCACTCCGGGAAGTATAAGTGACGGGAGGAGGAAAGACAGCTATCTTCCAGATTTCCCGTTGCCAGCTAATAAGTCTGCGTCCCTCTCTAAAATCAAGGAGGATGATGTGGATTTGATTCTTACGGGACAGGATGGACTGATTCGGAGACAAAAGGATTCGAAAATGTGTAGACATGGGGAGAAGGGGCAGTGTGTATTTTGTGCTCCGCTAGAACCCTATGATGAGGGCTATTTAAAAGAACAAAACATTAAGCATCTTTCATTTCACTCCTACTTAAGGAAATTAACTGGAGGTGTCGATAAGTAAGTACAGGAGTCCATTTGTGTCTTGTTTTTTTATTTCGTGATTAGTAATGGTAGTTGTGACTGATTATTGCTTGTGTTTAATTTTAATTAGAGGAAAATTTGCTGCACTCGAAGACTTAAGTGTGAGTATAGCTGAAGGTTGCACTGCTCATCCTCCTTGGCCTAAGGGAATCTGTTCGAAATGCCAGCCGTCGGCAGTGACCTTAAATCGACAAGTCTATCGTCACGTTGATAATGTAATGTTTGAAAATCCTCACATCGTCGAACGCTTTCTGTCCTACTGGCGCACTTCGGGATGTCAACGGATGGGCTTCCTTCTAGGGAAATATGAAGAGCATACTGATGTGCCTCTTGGGATAAGGTAACAATAAGTTCTGAAATAGCCTTGGCTTTGAGGCTTTCCAAATTGATGTGGAATGAATGATTTTCTATTTCTATTTGCAGGAATTTGTTATTTTTGACTAGTGAAATTAATGTAGTTGCATGAAAAATTAACTGATGTTTTCAATACAACTTTTAGGAGATGAGAAAAATCAGGTGCACATGGTTGGCTACCAAGTTTCAAATCAATGCATGGGTCTAGTTAAGGATGTATGTCTTCTGCCCACAAAAGACGCCCCGGAACTGGGATACGTTAAAGAATCCTCAGAAAAACAATACGTGCCTGATGTCTTTTACAAGGTTTGAACTTAGATGAAATGTGTTGAACGCAAGATATTTTCAGACTGCATAAATGTAGTTAAACGAGGCATGCTTTTTATAATCATTCCTTTATTGCCTCTATTGTAGCAAAAAGATGAATATGGCAACGAAGTAACCCGTCTAGCTCGACCACTTCCAGTGGAGTACCTACTGGTTGACGTGCCTGTTTCCACACCTAAAGAACCACGATTCACTTTCACCGTCAAGTCTAGCATCAATCCTTTCCCGGTGGAGAATAGACTGGTGGACGACCAACTTCAGGACCTCAACGCACTAGCCACTTACCTGGCACAGTTCGAGGGCACCAACACTCCATTCATAGAAATCGTTAGTGACTTCCATTTCCTCTTGTACATTGCATCGATAGAACTTGTTCCCATAAAAGACTCAATCGGTCCTCTGCTCGAAGCTGTAAGAAATGGAGATGGCAAAAAGGCTGATGAGTGGAAAGAATTCGAAACGTGGGGGACGGTAAGTGGCAGCAAATTATTTTACTTTCACCAATTAAAACCATGAGAAAATATTTCATTTAAAATAACTGTTCTAATTCTTGCAGATGGTGCAAGTTTTGAAAGCTGGCAACATGGGATCGGATGCGGCCATTGCTGGATCAAGTTCTCGGCAGCAGCCTCAAATTGCTCCTCAGTCTGTGTGGACGTGCTCTCACTGTACTTTTAATAACCATAATAATGGTCCTAACTGCGAAATGTGTCAGTTGCCTCGTGCCTAATAATTCTGATGGTGAGCACTTTCAAAATTATCTATACGAGCTAATCAAAAACGTCTTGGAATCTATTGGAAGTAAATCGTGTGTTACGCTATGCTGTCCAGTATCGTATTGTATCCACCAAAATGCGAAAGATTTTGTTTTGCAAACAATAAAATTATTATAGTCATTACATGTTTCTACTCAAATATAAACTGAATGAATTTAACAATAACAAAAATGAAAGCATGTAAATTTACGGTGTAATCATTATTTTAAATAAATTAAAAGTAAAGAAATTTACACGAAAATATAAAATGACCAGAAGGAATGGCGAAGAAAATTTTTGTTCGTGTATTTTTTACTTTAGACTGTATAAACCTCAAACTCTCCAGATTAGGGAAATCGCAGAACCGTTTGACTAAAAAAAGAATGCTATAAAATATAAAAAAAACGAATTATTTGTGAATATATAATGACACCAAAAATGTACTGCTAAAAAGTTCTGTGAAATGTACGCACTTAATTTACTTTACTATCTTAGTTTTACCGTAATGTTTTGTGCTGATAATAAATATCTTAAAACTCAGTTTTTAATTTGTCTTAGAATGACGTTTTATCTTTCTGAAGTAGTGCAGTTTAATGTGCAATTTATGGTGTGGAGTATGTAGCTCTGTTGAATTGCATGGTTCAGTTTCTGTGACCAGGCTTCTGAACTGCGATCGAATTTCTGTATTTTGGAAGCAAATTGTAACACCTCCACGCATTTTTTGAGGTTTCTGTGGAACAGTTCAAAATTTAAAAAAAATAATTATTGTATTCTTCATGGGCGTTTCGAACCCTATTATATTCTCATACCATTCTATTGAGATCGCCAATACAAACCACCGGCTTCCCTCCATCATCTCTCCCCACGGCCCACTTGGAGTGATCATCACTAAATGAAAAATTCTGCCCTTCCATAACTTTACTGATGACATTAAACACGGGATATTTCTCTGAGGTACAATTCGACTGAAATGGATGTGGCCCATTTAGCCAGCTCTGAACATCTAAGCTTGCCCCATAATCTGAAGCAATCCAACTGGAATAGACTTCCTCGCGAAACTTTGGCCCTTTTGCAAACACCCTAAGGCTTAACTTCTCATTATTTCCGTTTCCCACGGGTGAAATCTTTGCCGTTTCCATTTCAAAGGTATTGAACCATGGAGCTTTCCTCATCGTCGCATTTTTCATCGCGACTTTCGTTAACTCTGGTAGAATATTATCCATTGAGGTGGGAATCGAGTAGTTATAAACCACGGGCCTTGTATACTGTAAAATCTTTCCTATTTCGTCGATGACGCTCGTATTTCTGAATGTCATGCACATGAACATTTGCCCGTTAATGAGACCCCCTTCGGGATAGCTGGAGCTGAAGTCTGCCTGTGTGATGTCGGGGAAATGGGGACAAGAATGCTGCAACCAGATCCCGCCCAGGGAGGTAGTCATGATTAATCCTTTCGTGTGACCGTTCATCACTATCGCCGGGATGGAAGGGGGCTGATCGTTGTAAATTACGTAGGATAAATTCTAGAAAAGAAAATTTCAAATGTCAAATTACTATATCGGCCTGTCAGTGAAAGTGACATACCTAGTAATACCTTTTTCCTGGAGAAATCCCAAAACGGTTCCAGAGTCGCAGCAAGCATTGATTGGTTGCTGTTAATGGGGTTCTCAGAAGGTGTCCATGAGATATTCCCAGGAAGGATGTAGAAGTATTGTGAGCCATCCTGGATGAGACTGTCGGAGCTAGATGCTATTTTCGGGAGTTTGTAGAGGATATACCTGCGAGATATATGCATGAAATAAATGCGTCACATTTTCCATGAGGGCAAGCCAATTTCATTTCAAATTATTATCTAACAACGACAAACATTGAATGTTTGGCCATGGCATGGTCAGTCCCTCACTCCCTTTGTGATAATGATCAAATGAAAGTCACCTTTCTTCAAAATTAGCCAAATTATTTTCTAAATGTCAACTCACTCAAATGTCAAGTCAAAAGTATCAATGTTGAGAAACATGGCGAGTTGTTATTTTCAAATATTGATTGGATTCGATGTGAATGCGGATGGTTACGAGATATCGATATGGTAGGCGTCTAAGAAAAACCGGTCGACTTTTCCTATGTAATTTTGCAAGGTTCAGATGAACTTTTGCTTATCTCAGCTCAAGGGACATTTTTAACATGAAAAAAGTTGCGATTCAAGTACCGTATGAAATGAAATATCTCTACTCTAACCGGCTTTGGCTCATTCTTCGTCGTCACACTTTTCATTATGAAACTTTTGTGAGTAAATAAGTGTGAATTTAATGCGTAATACTTTTTGTCTTGATGATTATTGTGCTTGTAATCAATGAGTAAATCTAGGCTAGTTAATCGATTTCTACGCAAGCCATTCTTTTCGAATTTGGGGCAAGCTGAGAATCCTGCGTATAAAGAATGTTAATAATGTAAGGAGGAAAAGTGAAATGGAGTGGACACAATAAATCAAATCAAAAGTGATTCAAAAAGGAAATCAAATCACGTGAGAAGTCATTATCAAGGCAATTTACAACTATTTTAAATGATAAAGTTCACAGCGGGAGGACATACTCTTCCTGAGAGAAATCCAATCTACTTAGAATACAATTTGCAACATTTTATTGGATCGGTTAAAAAGCAATTTATTGATTCAATCAAAAGGTCATTTATACTCATTTATCGGCCATGATTGCAGTGCATTATGTCCATTACCATTCATTAAGCAAAAAAGTAGAATTTTAAAAATGAGCTGAAATGAATGACTCATTCCTTTTACTTCATGACTTGTGGGTCCTGAGGAGTAATTTTAAAATGAGGAAGAGTAAATTTACAATTTAATGCACTTACCAACTGACGGGTTCCCCATTTTCGTCCTTGCAGCTTATCCCAAGCGACCCGTCCAGCTCTTCACCGCTGCTGCTGGAGTGAGCGTTGCCATTTCCCTGAATACTATTCTGCTCCTCGTAGTCATCATGAATATGCCCTTGGGAGAGCGTCGTCAGCTTTGTGAAAATGTCATTGGCCTGTAGCGTTAGAGCTAGTGGACGATGGCTCTTTTGCTCGTCTTGATTAAAACCATTGTCCCCATGTCCAACAGCAAAGGCTTTTCTACTGTCACTTGCAGAAGCATTAAACACAAAGGAACAGGAAATGAAGAGATAAAGGGAAATTAAGGTTACGAACATTAACATCACTTTCTGTAATTGGGATGGAGAAGAATGACTCGCTTCTCTGGCGAATAACTGCTCTTCTGATGGTTGTATCTGTAATTGCGAATTGCCATTTTTCGGCTGCTGAGAAAAATGCGGATGCATCGTATCCTATTATTAAGAGTGAATCGTGATTTTGCGTTTCAGATTTATTTCTTTTGTATTAATTTAATGCGGATGTAAACTGTGGACATGTCTCACGCATTTCTTGTTAAATTAAGAATTTTTAAAGGAATACAGTGAAAGTACTTTGTCCGACTCAAAACTTTTTTTAAAGAAATAATATCAAAAAGTTACAAGTCATAAGGTATTTTTATACTTAATGCTTTAGTTTAGTACTAGCACGTCTCACATCATTTTTTTGTCACACAAAAACCAGCACCAAAAAGGAAACTTGATTCCTTTATTTCCTGCTTTATTTTCACGAAGACTTAATATTCAATTCAATGTTCAGCTAAATGCGTCTTTTGTTTGATTGTGATTGTGACAGATATCTACTAATTTGATTGCTTTTTTATTTACTCTTCATCTTTTTGCCTCAACAAGAGACCAAATAAAATAATTTGTCCTCTGGTTCTGGAAAATGAACAGATGTACAAAAAACAAGAAATGATTTTATTTTTACAGCCCACTTCGGATAGCCATCGATGTCTTTAGATGAACAGATTGACGATCACTGACTTCCCCCAAAAGACTGTAAACTGAGCTCAAATTCCAGTCCAAAGTTTTTGAACTAAAGATGATGAGAATGAACTTAGGTATCTAGGATTTTTTTGCAAGAGATAAGAGATATTATGCAAGTTGCAATACAAAATGCATTCTTTATGTCTAGTTCACTAGTTGCGAATGTCATTCCTGCATTAATCATGAAAAAAGTTTTGCAAAGTTCTTGACATAACATAAGAGGATGTTTTGCATGCGTTATCACAGTCATTCGGAATGAAATGAATCATATTTATGGAGTTTTCCAAGAAGACGTCATTTTGATTTTGAGTAGCTTTTTTATGATGGGACTTTTAAGATGGCCATAAAAGAAAAAAACAAACCTAATTTGTTTTCTCGAATTACACGTTATAGCCAATGTGTATCGAGTTAAATGTCACAAGCTTTAGTCATTTAATGTCAAATGCTTTTTTGTCTCTTTTAGTTGTAGCATGTCATATAATGCAGCCAATAGTCAAATTCCTGTCATGAAATATGACTATTGGCTGCCTATAACTATAAATACATGTGACTTACAATATACTAACATATATGAATGTTTTCTTGTAATTTTCATCTGGGGCAAGATGAGATCACGTGAAGTATTTTGGGTCAAAGATCAGATCAGAGTAGCCAGGTTTGGACTTTACCAGAATTAGTCTATACTCTCTGGATCAGATCATAGTCCAAGTAGGTAAATAATTATACAGTTCATATAGATATGCAGCTGCAACAACCCCGGTATAGATGCTTTATGCAAATGTATAGCCTCTATGTTCCGAAAATTCGTGATTCGAGGAGTTTTGTTTGCTAGCAAAGTTCACAGAAAGAGCAATAAGCAGAAACAAAGAAGTTCGTCAAACAAAATGAATCATCATCATTCATCAAAGAAAGAAATAGAAACCTAATTATAGAGGCGAGGCAAGCCCAAGCCCTGACTATTTAGATCTAGTCAACGAGAAATTGAAAGGCTTTTTATGACGCCTTCATGATCATATCATTACCGGCGGCACTGCGAATGTTGCATAAAATGTTTTGCATGTTATTTTTGAACAGGCACGTGACTAGGAAAAATACACAAGCATTCTAGAATGTAGAATTAAAAAACTGGAATGATAATCATGGGAAAAGATCGATGGAATATAGTATCCAAGAAAAACAGGGGAGGAAACGAACATAGGATTCGATGGAAAATGGAAAGATAGAATTTCCAATTAAATTCAATTAGACTTTGCCCAACTCGATGTTCAAGCGTGGCCTTTCGCTTATAACTTCATTTCAGACTCCATTTTTCAGGCAAAAGCAATCTCTAGAACTAATTAGATTAAAAGAATGAATCTTAATGAGGCAAAATCAACGTCGCCGTTTCGTTAAAGGCGAATGAATGAATGGTTTTGACAACTTAGTTACTCAAGCCTATCGTATTATTATGGAATGGAAGATGGAACCCCACGTCAAAACAGTTTGAGAAAGACATCACAAAAGGAAACAAGTAAAGCTCCCATAAAGCCCGGGTTTCTGCTGAGAATTTACTCCCTCCTCCGTAGAAATAAAGCGTAGGCAGAGCAGATTATTTTTTTATCCCTGTCTAAATCTTTGACATGACTTTAATTCGCATTCTTTTCTGAATATATTATGTAAATAATATAAAATACCTACATAAATATCCATATCCAGCTCTTTTAATGGAGCTGCCTCGCCAAGCTCTAGCTCTGGACAAGGCATGAAGTTTCTTCCCTCCTGCCACTCATCCAGTAAAACGAGTACATAATATGTATTTTCAAAGTCTAGTCTAATAGATGGAAAATTCCACGCGCTCGACTCGTGATGTGATACTTTTTTCATTAAAGTCAATTCACTCTCTCCCTTTTAATTTTCTGAGCTACCTACTTTTTCTTTAAATTGCGCAAAACAACAACCCCGCTGCCCCACCGGCTCGGAATTTTGCCACGCACATAAAAAATGATATGAATTGATGTAGACACATGTGATTAATCAAGCTTTTTATTTCTTTGAAACACTTGCTCGTTGAAGTAGAGGCCTAATGATGGGGGCAAATGAGAACGGATATAATCACTTGTGCAGTTCAGTTCAGACTAATCAGTGATTCATTTGCAATTCATATTTTTAAAAAATAACAGCAAATTATCATTAATTTCTGTCTAAATTAAATGCTGTTTTCGTGTACACTTGACCTTAAACTTCATCCAGAACTTGTTGGTCTTCTAGACTCTGTAAATGAGCAGACATTTTAACAGATTTTAATCAAGGAGCGCGCAAAAGTAATTTCTCGGGGTTTAAAAGTGAAGACATTTGACATATTTGGGAAAATACATACTCTCAAACGCATTTCGCAATTTGCATCTCGACTTTGCACATGAAAAATAAAATAGAGATGATTCAGACTCACAGAGACTAGATTTCGGAATAGCTTGAAATAGATTACTACAGTTCATGAGAAACACAAGAATATTTATTTTTTACTTCGTCTAAGAAAATCTTGTTTCTGGTTCTAATAATGATGATTGATGATGACAAATAAAATTATTACTGCATGTGCGAAGTGCAAATGTGCATGCGTGTCGAGTACCGATAGTGTAGGTCGACATTCTTCTCAGAATATTTTGTGATGCATTATAACTGCACTTGCGTTGAGTCATAAAAAAGAACTGGCAAAGGTCAGTGAGTTAGTATTAACGT
Source organism: Seira ritae (assembly GCA_027744415.1). Classification (NCBI taxonomy): domain Eukaryota; kingdom Metazoa; phylum Arthropoda; class Collembola; order Entomobryomorpha; family Entomobryidae; genus Seira; species Seira ritae. Next base: position 9,644 of record JAHZNI010002583.1, read on the forward strand.
CAGACCACACCACACTTGTCATATAAATGTGCAGTCATTATTTTTATGAATTATGACGAAGATGTAATCGGCAATCGAACATCATAAAAAATTATGAGCTCAGAGGAAAAATTTTGTAGTTTGGTTGCGCAACTTTATTATCTCAACTCAAGTGACATTTTCCCTCACAATCATAATCAGATGTAATTATAAACAAAGCGGACCATCCTTTGAGCAAATGAATATGACCGACTTGCGACCTTTCTTAGGTAACTTGAAAAGTAGGAATTATCATCATCTGTATCGTAGTCCTGTGCTTGTGATGGTACAGTTACCAAGCTAATTTTAGATGATGAAGCTGAAGTTAAACCCTTTTGTTCCTCTGTTGCACTCAAACTCAGATCCAATTTAGGGCAAGGCTGCACATCAATAATAGACTTGTTAAAGGTCAGCCAAATTTGTGAATCCATGAAGCAGACTGCAACTCCTCCACGCTTGAGTTGATGCTCCTGCTCAGAGAGAAGACAACAACAATGAAGAATGATCTAATATTGCATGGCATGACATTTTTAGTGAGAATCATATCACACTACTGCTTCACTTCCTCAAACATTTACTTCACTTCCTCATCCTCATTAAAACACCTAAACACCTACATGACTACAGATGAATGAGTACGATATAATCAACCATTTTGGCTTGAACCTTTGATTGATTCGATTTAATCACTATAAAAAAGTAATTTTGTACCATTCTGTTCAGGTCAGAGATGCAAACAAGCGGCTTGTCTGAGTTCCCAGACAAGGCCCATTTGGAGTGGTCATTATGCGTGGAAAATTGATGTCCAGCGATGCTCTTGCCTTTTATGTTATGCACAGGGTAGAGTTCAGAGCTACAATTCGAGTCAAAGGGATGAGGTCCATTAAGCCATGATTGTACCACTAAAGGTGTCTTGTAGGTTGGGGCGAGTTGAGATGAGTAAATATCTGGGAGAAAAAATAAAAACTATTCGCTTCCTATTCTAAACTGATTAAATGCAGAAAGACTAATTTATTAACCTTCATTAAAAGTGGGACCCTTTGCAAAGGCCTGCAATACTTGTCCATTTACACTGCGAATTTCTAGCTGATCCCAATTCTTCTTCTTTAATTGTCTAATTGGGCAACCATTAATCCCATTGGCACAAGGCTTGTCAGACTTGTCATTATCGTAATAATTTAATATTTTCACGCGATCTTCCTCAGAATCTTCAAGGTGGGGAGAATGTTTTTTATTGATGATTTGAGTCAACTGAGGTAGAGCTTGTTTTAGCGAGTCCGTAGGAAAGGAGAAGTTGACAACATGAGGTTTCGTGATCTCAAATATTTTCCCTAAATCGTCCACATCTTTTGCAGAAGGCAAACTAATGCAGTGCAAAACCTGCCCGTTGTTCCTCCCCGTGGAGGGATAGGTGTAATTAGGAGATGAGGAAAGGATAAGCGGGAAGTGCGGGACGGAGTGTTGTATCCAAAAGCCGGAGGCAAGACTGGTCACAATTATACCTTTCGAATGGCCACCACTATCCACCGTCGGTCCGACTGGAGGCTGGTCATTGTATGTGAGGAAGGCAATGTCTTGATTATTCTGCAGAGAGAAATAATCTTAGATAAAGAAAATAATTGCGAGAAAATGTTAAAGGATGCAATGCAGTAGCTCTAGAGGTTCCCATGAATCATGCAGGGAAAAAATTGGCACAAGTGTCAATTATAGCCTTGCCTTTGCATACATAAAAACATTTTCAAAGGAAAAATTTTGCAAATTCTTGGCTTGGTCGAATTTTAAGTGGCCGAAAACAACACAACAAAATATAAAGTTGAACGTCGGGTTTTCATCATGAAAGTCACATTGTAGCCGTATGCAAAAATACATATATTGAGCATGCAAATAGTGCAACCTTGTGCCAAAATCATAACTTTTTTTTAAATCTTGAAGGAAAAAAGTAAAAGTTTCTAGCAAATAAATGTTAATGCACTAAGGCACTTCTGCTGCTTAATGTCAATTTCCTTCAAGTACTACACTACATATATCTAATGGCGTGCCTATGTAAGTTAACCTGCAATCCTGCAAATGACATTCATTTCTATTTAAACGAAAGTCAAAATAATTACACTGCACGGGTTTCAGAGTTGCGTCATAATCTTAATCACACGAGCGGACATAATGGAATATTTCAACATCTTCATTTTCCTTCAATTTATATTCTTAATAATTATTCTTATTGTGTTTTCTATAAAGATGAAATGGGTAATACTGTAGAATGTATATGTACATATAATATGCTTTTTCCAGAGAAATCTCTAGCCCGGATTCAGTCTCCAGCTAGTCTCAAGGTTGTAAGAAAGCCGGTCGGCTATGCAATGCTAGTCGGTTTCGTTTCAAGTCCAAGTCCAGTCCAGCCGAGGCAAAAGTCAAGAAGCTTCTCTAGCTGTTCCTTTCTACTCTGAATATTATTTTATGTTTTCCCTGGATTGGATCATAGCCAATTTGTCATTAACACTTATTGTCCTCTTGGGCAGGCGGAGGCAGGATAGGTTATTTCAAGAGCAAAAGCACGCAACCAGCTAAATAATAATCTTTCTCAGCCACAATACATATAATCCTTTTAACCCCTTAGAAGCCCATGATATTTACCTATTCCTTACCTTTTCAAAGACGTTGGCAATGCTCAGCCCCACAATTGAGTCCGGCGAATGAATCCCCTTCTCTGATAAAATCCATCCATCCAGATCTACTTCCTCATCAACCTTATAATTCCCTGGATTGCCATTGCCGTAATGAAAATAGCGTCCTTTCGCTTTACCGGAACTTCCTATTTTTGCTTCTACCTTCACCTCCAACTTGTTTTCATGGGGAAGGTCTTGCTCTTTCTGACCGTTCTTCGGCAGAAGAAATGCGTAAGCCAGTCCCTGCCGAACTAGTTCATTTGACGAGCTTTTGTTCTTCGGTAGCTTGTACGCGATAAACCTTGCGGAAATAACGAATAAAAAGTATACAATGGAGTACATTTTTTCTAGCCTTTTATGTAAATTTCATAATCATAGCATGAAAAGAATTCTTTTTCAGCGGAAATGGCGAGTTGTGAGCAAAAAACAAGTGCCGAACAAGCCATAAAAATTATTCACGAATACTGTATTTTCCTTTTCTTTTGTTCTTGAGAAAAGAATTTATCGAACTCAAGCACTTACCAGTCGACATCCTTTCCCTGCTCGTTTTTGCACTTAACTTCCTGCACGGGTTTCGCAGAAGATGTCAATGTGACTTGACTATTATTATTACCGCTTCGGATAGCAAACGAACTGGAGGAAAACGTGAGTAGAGAACACGCAACAAGGAGGAAAATGGAAAAGAATGTTCGTTTTGCAGTCATTTTCCTGATAATAAAGAAAAATATTTCTTCCTGGGCTACTGCATTATGACAAGATGAAAATCACGAAAGAAGGAAAGGAGCGATGAAAGTGAAACACGATAGATTTTTTTCTTGATACGGATACATATGCATACACGAAATCTAAATTTGGGCTATAACATGTAAGAAAATATTTATGTGACCACTCTACACACGTTTCTGGAATTGATGATAATAAACAAGTTAATAAAGACTCGTGTGCTCATGAAAAATCTCTCCTGAAAATAATGACATTTCCAACTTTCCAACCCACTTAGAAGAGAGAAGTCAGAGGAATTTGGTGAAGTGGACAAGTTGAGAAGCACTGTCTCTAAAAATAAAACAGTAAAAGAACTCTGGATCCGGTCATGGCAGTTGCGGTTGTTTTTGTGGCTTCTGGTCTGACTTGGCTCGGTGGTTGTTGTGTTGTGAGTCAATTCATGGAATTAGGAATGAAATATGATACGGATTAGTTTCTAGTTACATATTACGCAATGGTGCTTTCTTCAAGAAATGTAATTGCCACTTTGTGGGATGCTTTAATGAGACAAGGGAGAAATTAATGGTGGCCATTGTCCCAGTCCTGTAATATGTAATTCCTTATATGGATTATGAATTGAGAGACAAAGCAAACGTTTTTTCTTGACAATGTCAGCCAGCGATAAACAAATGATTCGATCGGGAGTGTTAACTCGTGACTTGTGAATAAATGATGCATTTAGACTTGGCTTCCCATTTTTTATTGTCAACGCCATCCGTTTTCGAGACTGGCCAATATGGGATTTGGTACGTAATCTCCATCTTGGTTCTGCAGTTCTTCTTTTGGTCGAAGAAACCGGTCTGGAATGAGAATAGCCAAGGCATCATTATGACATCCAATCCAGACTTTCCAGACTCGCAATCAGACCCGGCAAAATGACAGCAGCAAAACTGGGGATGTCAAGAAGCTCAAGGCTCATGTGTGGGTTTAATGTTTCAGAATCAGAATTAATTACAGAAACAAAATTTTTCATTCTCGATTTCGCTTTCAGCTCGAAGTACTGATGTGAGTGATCCATAAGACGAATACGAGAATATTGTATGCCATAGTGCCATGCCTCAAACAACAAAGTTAATTGAAAATCGAAGCATAAATACGAGGTCTATACAGTCAAATTGTCTGTTCAAACATTTTTATTTGACTCTTTATATTTTCTGTGATAATTTCAATTTCATGATATAATTATTATTTTTTGTTCTTATCACTCTGACTCAGCTTGAACTCTTAAGATTAAGATTGTATTGGATTCATACCTAGTTCAATACACTCAAAAAATGAAATACAAAACTAACTGGGGTAAAAGTAAAGCACAAACACATATGTAGCGATAAATATAAATTCAGTTTTCGTTGGCATTACTTTTCTGAAATGCGTATTGTATTTATGTTGCTAAATTGCTAACATCTAAAAATCCGTAACGGAATTCGAAGCAATACTGACTCAGATGCATCATACGTACCCTTAAAATGTACATTAATATTTATTACATAACATGTAACATTTTTGTAAGAAAAACAATCAAATCATTTCATAAAAAGATTAAACGAGTCGAGTCTTTGTATTATTATGCATTTGACAAGTCATTAACAAGTATTAACATTTCAAATAAAATATATAATATGTATTATGATTTACAAAATCAATCTGAAATGATATGATGATAACATATTTTTTATGACTTTTCCTTTATCCAAATGCCAAATCTAATTTCATTCTTTTCCTTTTCGCCATACCCATTTTACAATTTATGGCTTAACTTGATAGACAATTTATGAACTATTCCATTGTGGGATGGACTGGATCGAATCAGACATCTAATTATTTTTGCAACGATCATATTCCCAACGACCGAACAACATTAATAACAAAAAGCCTCATAAAATAGCATAACCACACACGGGACCGTGGGAAGATTACGCTTGGAATCGCTCATCCAAATTCAATCCAAAAAACATTCGTTTGCAAACTTGAGGAGAACTCATCGTCATAATACCTTTTTTCTTGCTTCTTAACTACCTATGAACACTTCAACTTCACATCTCACTCACTAACACATCACAATTTTTTAGAATCTAGCTAGTCTTCGCTTCTTGTGACTGTGACGTGTTGCATTCTAGCTTAGTGATGTGAAGGAATGATGATGAAGCAGCACGCAATGAATGACATCATCAATCCAATCCATCCAAAGCCATTAAATCTCTTATCTACAAATTTAATTCATTTCGTCATCCTTAACCTGACCAGTGAACAGTGACGAAAACACAGAAAATCAGCGTGAGTCAGCTTCTAGCCTTCTAAAAATCTCAGCAGATAATAATAAACGCCCACGTTAACTTTGTCAAACGCATAAATTCAAATGGAGATAGTTCTACCAAAAAATAAATGTACATAATTTTTATCATTGTATCAATTTTTTATTACAATATCTTGTCGATTCATTTTCCTTTTCGCCACATGCCAAAAAAATCTGATTGATCTGATAGGTTTCATGCATCATGCACGTCAGAGACAATAAAAACCCTTTTCGCAATAGACACATTACATGAGAGTTTTTTTGGCAAATATACATTTTTTGGTTTGGTAATGTACCAGAATTTTTTCCCTCTTTCATCACAAAACTTTTTCAATGGAGAAATGTATACTAAAAGTGACATGTGAACTACTACAAAACTTATTACAGAAGTAAAAATGGAATGAGACCTTGAGAAGCCTTGGCCTTGTCCTGTCACATCTTCCACAATTCCACATCAATTTTTTCTCTCTTGACTGCGCCCAAAATAAACCTAGCAGACAGATCCGGGCCAAAACATAAATCTTGAACGTGCAATAATAACTAAAGTTGAATTACCTTGTAAAACTTGTAAACGAATTATACAACAATAATAAAAAAAGCGTTAAAAGTTTGAACGGCAGAGTTGCGATATGATCGCACATTGCCCCTAAATGATTACATTTTGACTGAATATTACATTACTACTTCCTTCCTACACGATATAAACTGAATCGGGGAGCCTTCCTACACTTCCCATCCGGTCCTCTGATTTCATCAAAGGGACACAAGAGATTCTCCATCTTCTCCTTCTTCTTCCCCTTTCCGGATGAAGAGGGGAAAGAAGGTGAGGAGGAGTAGTGCCTTTGTTTGTGCTTGCTCTTGCTATGTCGGATATTATTCCTCCGTCTTTGCTCCGTGGTCTGAGCGGGATCGGAAACTCCGCGGCGAACCCATCCCCAATTGTCTGTCAGTCGGATGTCATGAGCTGAGATCAGTCTTCCCGTGGAGGAGACTTTGTTATCATTATCATCTTTCGAGCTTGAAGAAGAAGAAGGAATAACAGCTTTCTGATTGTACCGCCCTTGACTGTCCTTCTGGTACTGGAGTGATTGCGACCTTGTTTTCGTATCTTTGAATAAATAGTTCAGCGTTGGTAAGCTCCACGCGCTCGACGATGGTAAAGGAACTGGGGAGACTGGGGATGACAAATCACAAAATAGAATGGTAAGAATGACTAAAATCGCTATTGGTAGCGAACAAGAAGATGATGATCTGGATTTGGAATAATATGACATCTTTCTTTTTGCTGAAGATGAACTTTCATTCTCACTCCTCCCGGAATTAGAATCCGCATTGCTACGAAGTAGCATCACCGGCTCCACTGCAACTGGCATTTCGATTTCAACTGTACTTTCTGAATTTATCCAAGAAGCAGGAAATTACATAGAGTTCAATATGTCATCACAAAAGTGGAGTCAAACTGTTCTCAGTTCGTAGGAAATGAATGGAATGTCTGCTCTCTCTATAATTATCTTCTTTATGTCGTCTCCTGCTCTGCTTCTGTCACAATCACGAGCTCACAGATGAACAGACACAGATTTTCTGGAGCCAGAAAATTTTTTATATCAGCATTAGCAGCAGCACGAGCACAGCTATTAAGCAAGTGCTGAATTATAACTGTCGCAGAGCCTCAGAGAACGACCGGAATCAAGGCTATATTTAAGCTTCCTTTTTTAACTCAGGAAATGTTCCTCATTCAGTCAGTTCCATGAACGTGAACTTCAAACTTTTTTAGCTGACCTGTGACAAGTACAAATCACAATTTCAGCGAAAATGCTTAACTTTGTATAAGGATAGCAGTCTTGATTTTAAAAAAATTATTTTAAAGTCTTCAGAATTCCTTCAGACAGAAAGAAATACATAATTGTTTCGGTCTTATATACGTAGTCTAGTCCGCGTCACTTTTTTCAATGCCTAAAACTTCAAAGTGGACTGTACAAGAGGGCTTCTAGCGGTGATGATGATATGATGCTCTCAAGCTTAAAGCACATTCACCTTGCAATTTACAAAAGCAGCCCTTCTCAATCGAGTATCTGTAGCGAACTGGGAAGCAAAGTGAGATCAAGCCGTAGATTTTATATCAAAATGATTACCTTCCCTCTACATCTACAACATCACATTCACATCTAAAATGTTCTCTACTTCATACTCCTTTTTTCCTCAACAACTTGAAGTAAAAACTGAAAAGAGAACGTTTGCTATTTTGTTTGTTGCTTGTCCATAAAAAAGTGGGCATTCGTTAACCCTTTTCTCTCTCTTCAAACCAGACCAAGACCACACAATTTTTTTATTATATCAAAATGATTACCTTCCCTCTACATCTACAACATCACATTCACATCTAAAATGTTCTCTACTTCATACTCCTTTTTTCCTCAACAACTTGACTTGACTCGAGAATAACAACATCATATCAAAACAGTTCACATCATGCACACTCACGCTCCTCACACATTCGCAGTATGTATTCCCATTCAACATTATTTTTATCATTGCATATTAAAAACAACTAGAAAAATATGAAGCATGAAGTATTCAGAAAAAAACATTTTCACACTGATTTTGTTTGGTCCAACAAATGAAATATGCAACGAGTAGAGCAACAGCACCCGACACTGTTCAATCAAAATAGGTAAAGTCCCAGTCCAAAAGCCTAGCATGAAAAAGTGAAAGATTGACTCGTGTGTTACATTGATCGTCCACTAAAATAGCCCACAAATCTCTAGTCTAGATTTTGGATCACTTATTTATGATCGTTATGATTATTTATATTGTGATGATGATGATATTATGATATAATGGTATTGAATTGAGTCCACAAGAGGAAAAAGAACTGCCTGGTAAACTAGGGACAGTAACAATTTCAGTCCTTCCTTTCACATGTTTTAACAATGCCCAACAACCAGCCAACACCAAACGGTTCTCAGTTCTAGCTCTAGCTAGAGTATACAGGAAATAATGGAAGAGCACAAGCCACCATGCATTGTAAAAACTGAAAAGAGAACGTTTGCTATTTTGTTTGTTGCTTGTCCATAAAAAAGTGGGCATTCGTTAACCCTTTTCTCTCTCTTCAAACCAGACCAAGACCACACAATTTTTTTATTCATTTTTCTTGCTGTTTGAGAATTTGGGAACTATATAGTTATGCAGCTCAAGACTAACAAGAAGAGAGGCTCTACGAAAAAAAACGATTGTAGTAGTACATGTTACGAAAATACGATGCAGTAGCATTGTATTATGTATGTACTTTACAAACCACTTTACACGCATTTTTTCCAATGTACATACATAATGTATGCATTTCATCACGATCAAATGCTGAAAACAAAGCATATTAGGTAGTGTATTTGAACAGGTAGTCTAAAAGTGAGAAGTTGAATGCATTTTTTTAAAATTTGTGATGCAGATGATTCACTTCAGAGACTAAACGGCAAGTCAGATAGTTCTTTCTGCAACATTCGGCAAGTAGCGATTTTCGTAGCTCAGGTGGATAGACTTCTTCTTTTCTGGTAGTTTTGAAAACACATTTTTACATGGAGCCAGATCTGAGAGGATTAATCCAGCGTTAAGTACTTGAGGTTTCAATAATAATAGTTGGGACCTGCAGGAAGAAAAAGTGCGTCTGTCAAAAAGAAACGATGATGTACACGAAATGAAATGGAAATGCTCATTTTCATAAAAAATTTTTTCATTTGACTTCGTGTTTTTCTTCATAATTCAGTGAAATTTTAATCATAATCATCATTTAATCATGTATACATTTTCAAAACTAAGTTTAGAACTATCTATTAAATCGCAGCGAAGGCAGACAATGATGAAAAGAAAATATTAGGTGGAGAAAGAAAATATTAAGATTTAAACCGTGGGGTAAAAATGACAGTGCATCGGGCAAAGTTACTAATCGCAAAGCGGCTGGGCAATGAGTGCACATTTGTATTCCGCATAGGTTTTATTTCGTTGACTTTTGTACAAATAAAAAATATGAAGAAAATTTAATCATAATTTCTGCGATTTGAAATCTAGAAATGTTTTAGAAACTTGAAGAGCAAAGTTGGAAGTAACGATAAAATGTTTGAAGCGTGTGGCTTGAATGGAATGATTTTCGGCCTTTTATAACAACCTGGCAAAATCTATGAAAAAAGGAACAATGGGCCATTCGCAATTTTTATCACTTCTTTTGTGAAATGAAGCGTTATCTATTGTTTTAGCTTTTTTATTTAGCAGTTGTCGATACTATTTTAGACTTCTTCGGATTTTTTCACGATGCCCCATAGAAAGATACGAGGACGAGAAGTCGATTGACTCTTGCACCAATGTCATACTGTCAAACTGGTAGCTAAAGTTGTCAAGTGTTACGTGTAATGAGGCAACGTAAATTATGCATTCCTTCACAAAAAACTTAAACCCACCACACCTAGGTAGGTGACCTACCTAATCTACCCATTTCGATCAAAACTTCGCATGGAAAGCGCCTGCTTTCTAGTGCCATGGGTTAAATTAAATTTGAAGAAATGTCAATGGCATGAGGAAAAACAACGAACAAACAGCTTCGCAATTCCAGTTCCAGCCACTTCATCATGTGTCGCCAATGCTCATTGGTTTCTTCCAAGTCACTATGTAGAGTATTTGGCTTTTTCAATGTGGTACATAGAATATAAATCTTAGTAATATTTACATTTTTGAACGTTTGAAGCCACTGTAATTAGCAATTTCTTAAATTTACAGTTCGTAGGTTTGATTGTCCTCTACAATTGGGAGAATCTCTTTCGCTTCGGCAACAAAGTTGCAGATGCTCCAACATGGGGCGATTTGATGCCCGTGCATGATGCATCCATTAGGAAAACAGTAGGCGGAAAATGTGGAACGTCATATTTGAAAGATGTGTCACCGCAGCAGTTTGGGACACAATTTAGTCAGTTAAATTAAATAACAACAGGAAACCACATATGAAAATGTTTAATGAATTAATTTCGAGATGCATTCAATTTCCAGAAAACTCAATGAAGCTATTTCTCGCGGCTGCCGGAATTTACACTTTGAAGGGCTTCTTTCAATTCTTCATGACATGCTTCGTAATAAACAATTCCAGCATTTCTACATTTTACCAAAAAATAAAGTTTTCAAAACTAATTATTTTTAAGGATCCCATTCTCGCCCGATTTCTGGCCTTCGGTGTACTCTGCTCTGACCTTGCAGCTGCAGGCATCCTTTGCATTGCCCTTTTCATTTTCAGGAGCCGTCAATTATGCCTGATGGAGCACACCGACATCCTTCACTATCCTGGCCAGCAGTCCCTTCTCACGATCACAATGATCCTGTCCTTGGTCGTGGTCAAAACGCCAGAGATCATATCGCTGATTTGCTTCATCCGCGAACAGAATATGCTAATTGCGGCGGGCGAGACTAGGTCAAAAGGAGATAGAAGGTCGGAAGCCTTCGTAACGCCCATGAATTCCCGAGTGAATTCATTCATCGGCGGGGTCTTCAAGGTCAAACGTGGAGGTGGGGGTGGTGGCGGCGGGAATGGAAGTGATGGCAACATTGCCGCTCTGTATAGGTTCAAACTAGACCCGAGAGTGGACGAAGCTCTCATGAACTTCCAGATGAACAGCGACGAGGACGATGAAGGAGACGAGGAGATTGTGAATATGAATAAGAAAGTCTCCTTCTGCGAGAGGAAGGAGCTCAACAATATGGGTATGGACTTGGAGAAAGCGGGATTTGTTGAAATTGATTTGAACGCGAGCAATAATGCAAATGAAGAAGGACCCTCACTCCCTCCAGAAAGAAATGAATCTGTCGTACCCCTCACCATCTTTCATATGGCGAAAGGAAAGATCGCAAGTGAGAAAAAGGGAAAGGCGGAGGAAAAGAAAGAAAATGACAAAGAAAACAATGATCCTCCGGAGGACGATAATGATGACACTGATGAAAGTCAAAAACTTTTGAAGTAAAACTATTGGTGCTTCATTAAAAATTATTTATGTATTTTGATTTCGTAGCGAATCCTTTTAAAAATTGAAGTTTTATTTTGGTGAAAAAAGCCGGAATGTAAAATCGCATTTCTTATTCGCTGTAGCGGTGGTCAATTGTTTGACCTTGAAAAGAGTCGAAGATGAAATGAGACATTTCAGCATAAATTGAAGGAAAACAGAACACTCATCAACATCATGCATATCCATAATACATTTCGTTTCGTAAGGACAAATCAAACAAAGTTTTATCAAAGGCTGGATACACAAGGCAAGGATGCCATTGCATCTACTTGTTCATGTAAAAAATTAAGTATTGTTTGGACAGGAAATCTGAAGAACTAAGAACTTGTTCATGCATTCATATTCCAAGTACTTACATATATTTGTTAGTCGTTTTCCCAGTCCCAATAAAAGCTTGGAACTTAAAGCTGAAGCTGATATGGTCTTCCGGTTAAGAGATGCTTTAACGGGAACGTTATTTCATTATGTCAGTCAGGCTCAACATGGAAAACATTTTGCGTGGCTGTGGCTGTGATTCACTTTTTTGTATGACTCTTCTGTCCGATAATGAAGATGCTTTCCCACGCTATGAATATAATATTATATGATGCATTTACTTTTTTAAACTTATGTATAGTATTTCGCACTTGATATTTAGCACATGGCCCTTCTCCCCTCATGTGATCACGTATACGAATCAGGATCAGGATTGAATTGACTTCGACTTATTTTTTTAAAATTATTTTTGGCAATTGGCAATCTGTCTTTTTTCCTCTTGCCTTGCATTTTCCGGACTCTGGATTTAAATATTATCGCGAGGATATGCAATCAGTGTCTGTCTCGCCGCGATCTCATGATCTTATTTAAGTTCTCTGAGTCCGTCGATAAAATTTTTTTCTAGAACGCAATAAAAAAGAAAGAGAGAAAGTGAAATACGCATAGTAGAATATGATACCGATTTTAAATAACATCCTCTACTATTTGAACCTAGCGGCCCTGCTGCAGTTCCAACATGAGAGTAATCGCAGCAGTATTTTAACTGAGGACAGTTTAAATGCTAATCCGAATGTGACCATCCTTCTCCAGCAAATCCCACCCGGACCTATTGTCGCTGGTGCTGTGGTGAAATTCATTTGTTCGGTGGGTACCCAGCATGCAGTTAAATGTGGACCTGGAACGGCGCCAGAAAGTGAGGTGTCGTATGAATGGGAGATGTATCAATATGCTGAGGAGAGGAACGGAAGTGACGCCAATAATGTGAATGTTGTGAAGTTGCCGGGTCAAGGTAAAAAGCGAAATTTCAAGTGCGAAAT